>OZ024891.1:14176957-14214457 GCA_964017195.1 Siderastrea radians | reverse complement strand
TATTCACAACTTTGGGAATAACATGGGAATATATTCCCATGTTATTCACAATTTTGGGAATAAAATGAGGAAATATTCCCATATTATTCACAACTTTGGGAATAACATGGGGAAATATTCCCATATTATTCCCAACTTCAGGAATAACAAGGGAAATATTACCATATTATTCACAACGTTGGGAATAACATGGGGAAATATTCCCATATTATTCCCAACTTCGGGAATAACAAGGGAAATATTCCCATGTTATTCACAACATTGGGAATAACATGTGGAGGCTTTCACAATATTTTCCCAATGTTGGGATACAAAAATAAGCAAAACCTTTTTCCCATGTAAAACCCAATTATGGGATCTTGGGAGACTACAATTTCCCAAAATTATCACAAATAAGGAATTTTATGTCCCAGTTTTTCCCCAATAATGGGAAAATTTCCCATTTAATTCCCAAATGGGAATCTTAAAAAGTTTCCTGTGATAGAGATTTGCCAGTGTCAAACTAGCTGGTTTTCAAAGTTATTGTATGTTTACTCACAAACTGGTGTTGACTTTTTTGTTTTGTTTTGTTTTAATTCGATTCAACCTTACACAAGGTCTTTTGTTAGTTTTAAAACTGTGGATTGACATGATTTTTAAATCAATTTAATACGGTTACTACGTTCGTCTCATCACCAAAGCATTTCACGTGTACACCTTAGTCTTAGTTACTTGTCAAATAAATATTAAACATGGTTTACTGTCCATTGTGTTGGTATAATGTTGTGAAATAATTTGGTTAATATTGAATTAGCAAAACATGGTTGAACATGATTTCTCATGGCTTCCTGGCAAAATCAAATATCAGTATTTTCACTGCTACAGCTGTAAAAAAGCAATTTTTATAGTTTTCATCCACCATTTGTACATTTTCCTTAATCATACCACAGTGTCAATAAGTTTTCAGAAATTAAGAGGGGATGTCCACTAACATCGAGCGAGTGGCGGCACATGATGAAAAATAAAATTCCCTCATAAATTTTCCACGGATACCCTATGGCAATCTAAGAAACGTGGCGGAATTTTTTTCTTGAATTTTTTTTTAAGCCCGAAAAAAAAATTTAACATGTTTACGCCACACGTGTCCTGTAAACACGCGAAATAAACGTGTATCATACCTTCTCGTAAACTTCGCTCTGTTTGATTTGCACCCCAGAAAACCCCCATGTTTACGCCACACGTTTAACATGTTTACGCCACACGTGTCCTGTAAACACGCGAAATAAACGTGTATCATACCTTCTCGTAAACTTCGCTCTGTTTGATTTGCACCCCAGAAAACCCCCATTTTAAGCGTGGAAGTTTGCTTTTAAAGTGTGTAGGAAGTAATTGAGTCCTGTTTTAGATCTGTGAATTAATTTTCAAGGTCATGGCGAGCCGCTGAAGATCACTAAAATTCGCTTGCTTTGAATTCTCAATTTGGCACAGTTTTTCAAGAGAAAGTTTTCCTCCCCGGTAAAACACCAAATCACTTGAAATTCAGAATTATTGAAAGACGAAATACCATTCTAAAATCAGGTTTAAAAATTAGTTTCGGGCTTTTTATCAGCGCCGAGTACAAACTATCTCAAAATCCCGATAATCACAACATTAACTTGTCAACCAGTACAAATAATAGGCTCGTGCCTCCAACCGAATAGCCGAAAACTTGGAATTTTTTCCTTGTATCCTTTGGTATTTGGATGAAAAGTACAGGATAAAGGTCATATCTAGCTTACCTTGAATAAGATTTTGTCTAAATGCCAGGTTTTGTCAAGTTTTAGGTGTACTGTCCAAGGGCCATCTTGACGCGTGGAATCGACCGTTATCTCCTAGTATCTCCAGATTGACTTTCAACTAATGAATAACGACTCCGCCAACACATTCACGTCCCTTAACGAATGGCAAATGAATTTTTAAAATCTCCCAGTGTTAATTCCCTCAAGAAACTAAATAACTTTGCAGTGATCTCAACATTCATCTCAGAAACCGCACTATTATTATGGTCTGATTTAACTAAATTTGTCTGTCACGCAACGGGTTCTGGTCAAGTCACAGGATAGGTTTTGGTGATGGGATTGCAAAAATGGGGAAAAAATCGAAAGATTAGGACGTCTGAAATAACTTAAGCTATGCAAAAAATTACACAGGATAGAAGGCGATGTAAATGGTGATGGCGTTTGTTTCAGCAACTCGACCGGAATGATCGATTCCCGTTTTCATCCCAGATGCCGGACTACCTCAATGTAAAAACAAACCGCAGAGATAGCTGAATTTTTTCCATGATTTAAACTAAAGCATATCGAAGGCTAACAAAGAAGGCATCCATTTGCTTTTTACAAGTTTCCTGAAAATTTTAAATTCACTTTTCTCTATAATCGTAAGTTTTCAATGCGTAGCACTTGGCTACAACTGTTTTTGTTTACTCACATTCCGTCCTCCTGTTTGGTGTCATGTTACACCGCCGAAGTTATGCCTGAAATATCTTTCGCCTAGTAAAATAGAGTGATACTACATATGATGGGACTATTCACTACGTAATTCTGACCTGTGGAAAAGAAGTTGCAGATTACATAGATGTACATTTTGTGACGCTCTGGCGAGAGGAAAAATTGCCACGTGTTCACTAAAAGCAGAAAGTATTAGCTTCCGATAGTCTAAAACAGCAAATTTCAAGAGTTCGACTTTTCAAGTCTAATTAATTTCACGGTGAAGGATTTCAATATTATTTGCAAGCCACCAGTGTTGCGTCGAAGAAGGCGCCTCGAGAAGCTACCATTTGCGGAAATAATTTTCTTGTTGGAAATCAGGCGTGTGAGAATTTCAGGTGCGGCATTATTGGAAACTAGACAAAATGTCTTAAGTGCGGATCGGCTTTGAGTAAATGTTCAAAAACTGATAATTTTCGTTAAAAAAAAAAGGAAAAAAAAGGAAAACGCCAGATTTAACACGCAGCAGTTGTAAGGCGCTTCCTCTATATCGCGCCATTGTAAAAGGATAGGTTCTTTGGAGTTCTCGCAGTCAGGACCCCTATCACCGAGTACAATAGCCAATCAAACCATTATCTCCCTTGGCTGCGAATAGAGGTCACTTATTCTTTTCCGAAACTAGTTGCAGGCGTTTGCGCCTCTTACAAGCGATATGAACAAGCAGTTGCTGTTCCAGTTGCAAAAAAAGACTTTTCAGGTCACACTTGCAGTGTTGGAATCAGCGATATCCACTCAGAAGTTGAGCTTCGTTGATTTTCTTTTAGCACGCGCAAAAGTCTTTTTAATTAGTATTCTTAACATGGACCATTTGCCCAGCCCATCGCTCTTGTCTGGGAATAGCGCAGAGGGAACTAATCGACGTTGGTCATGTTGAGTTCTACCAGGGCTGTCTAAGTATGCCTCGAACGGGAAAGTGAGAAAAGCAGACCGTGGAAATGGCAAGTCGGAGTCCAAAGCTATTTTGCAACACATCGGTGTCTTCCCTCCAGTGGGCTCTGGTAAGTACACTTTTTTGTCATACCCACTTTCGTGCATTCCTCGCTGTGATGGCAGACGTCATTAAGCAGATTAACACTACCATACAGCGCTGAAGACAGTCAGCTTCCGGCAAGACAGCGCTGGCTGCTACCACTGTAGGGTCTGCAGGGCCACCATAGTTTGCGCAGGAGTACTAGGAGCAGGACTGGGCGAGGTGTTCAAACTCTTGGCTCCCTTCCCTCCCCATGGAAGGAAGGGAGCCTGCGACCGCAAGGCCGGCGGAGACTAAGTCTGATACTTTTGTCTTCCTAAACTCCGGACACGATATCAAGATCCCGGTGGAGAACCATCCTTAAGTGTCATCCGGTGCGCGTCCATTGCAAGCCGTTTAGTTACCACTTGGAAGATCGATGGTGTGAATATACAGTTTTCTAAAGAAAGAATCCGTCCGTGTATGAAGAGCATATGGCGTGCGACCTATAAGACCAATAACTGCGCTGAAATCTAATGCCCTGTCATCTGATGGTCCACCGTCCATAGCAGTGCTCTAAGCGAAACCGAGCTCGTTCTCCTCAACCGTGAGAAGACGCAGAAAAATCGCACAACCAACTGTCTCTTGACAAACAAGGGGTTTAGTTTCTAGAGAAACTGTGGTGCTGCATCGGTGGGGAAGCGAAACACAAAACTTTGTATTTATCAACTTAGTTGATAAGGTAAATTGAGCCACCGTACGTGAAGAGATTGAAAGCTGACGTTTCGAGCGTTAGCCATTCGTCACAAGGATGGTTCTCCACCTTCGTCACCTCCACTGCTCAGAAGATCAGGCGGAAAGCGACAAAGAGCCCTAAACATTAGGACTCCTTGTCATGATGAGTTTCAGCATGAGTTGAGTTTCAAACTCAACTTAATTTCGAGTTTCATGCATAAAATTGTAATCCGCTAGGTTTGCCAGAAAATGGTTTCACAAGCTTATAAAGAACGAAAAGGACGGTTCCGGCACCCCTGGCCACACCCCTGGTTTGGGCTTGAGTAAACTCAACATACATTTTTACATTCTCATTCCTGACTTGACCAATGTTTGAAGACCAATGCGTAGAGACCTAATAATAATTTCTTTTTCAAAGCCCTAGTAACAGGCAAGGTTTTGGCAAGTCTTCACTGCCTCTAATGATACTGATAAATACATAAATACCGTTAACTGCCACCAGAAACTCATAAGGAGTTGAAACGTGTAACTCGCGTTCGATGCTCGTAAATATTCATTTTTCTAAGTACAATATTTGGAAACCCCTCGCTCCAGTCCACGCACGAGTTTAAGGCGCCAAAACCTTGCGAAGTGTTGCAGCGTTTCTTTGCAAACCTGTATGGAACAATGAAACTGCTCGGAAGTGAACGTCCGGGAATAAGTTTTTTCGCAAAAGTCGTACAATTATTGGCTCTAAAATGTGGTACAGGTTTGATGTTTCCTGAAAAAATTGTTGTATTCATCGCCCTGAGCGGATTGAAGCTGTATGATTTTAACATTGTAGATGGAGAGTTGAAACGAACACCAAAACGTAGTGGTTCCAGGTTCAGAGGCCGCGGACGGGATGTGGCAAAAAAAAACAAGTTGACAATGAATCAAACAACTGGGAAAGCGATCGTTCAACTTATTTTGCATTACATTCTCTTTATTTGAACATTTGGAGCTGCTTGAACGCAGAGCTACATCGACTGCAGGTAAAACGATGTTATTTTTGTAGTATATAGCCGAAGGAAAAGTCGTCCTTTCTTATTCAGCTTATTTAGCTTGATTTTGGTAGCGAATCACTGAAAACGTATGACACTTCAATATTATTAAACGGTTCTCTTCAATTTTACTGTGTTTTATTTTTGTATCACGTCTTGATATTTCGGTGTCAAAAGTTTTCCGTATAAAATCTACCTTTTGTGAACATTTGTTGATAGTGCGACGGTGAAAGAAGCCGGACTGAAAACATAAAAACAACGCTAGACTATTTTGGTTTGGTTTCACAGTCTGATTTAGTTCTTTTCAGCGCTTTGCTCCATGTTGTTTCAATTACTAAATTTTTTTGCCTCAAAAGTTTCCTGCTCGGTCTTCGAAACCGGTATTTCTTTTCGCTTTGTCGTTCCTACGTTTGAAAGTTTTTCCGCTTCATTTTCCCCAGTTTGTCGGCCATTAATCTATGAATAAGTGCGCGAACTTGGTGTAAAATTACGTCACGTCGTTCACGAAGATTGATTGGTCAGTTCTCTCTCTCTTCATGTTCCAAATATGGTACTTGCGAAAATGAATAATTACGAGCATCGTTCAAAACCTATATATGCGAGTTACACGTTTCAAGTCCTTATGAGCTTCTGCTGCCACTTATAAGCCCAATCGCTTACAAGCCCCCCACCCCCCCCCCCCCCCGTTATAGGCCCATCCACCTGTAAACAAAAAAATACATCCGGCATAAGCTCCACCGGATATAAGTTGCCCTCTAGTTTTCCCTGTTTCCTTAATATTAAGCAGTCTCACAGAACACTGCGAAGATGAACTCTGAGCTTCTGTTTTGTTACTTTCCGGTTACGTTCGTGTTGTTACAGTTTTGATTTTGTTGTTAAATTAAAATTGAAACGAATTCGATTTATTGTGACGTTTCAAAGGTTAATTAAAAACTGGTAAATTAAAAACGTATTTCGATCAACACTGCTGTGGCTAATTTCGAAACTTAGAAGCCCCCCGGATATAAGCCCCTCCGTTTATAAGCCCACCCAAAACCCCTTACAAAGTTGTACAAGCCCAGGGCTTATAAGCGGCAGTTGACGGTAATCGGTCCTTGGGTCCACAGGTTTTCAAAGTTCTCATTGCTTTGTTTTTGTTTGTTTGTTTTTTGCTTGCTTGCTTGTTGTTTTTTTGTGTGTGTGTGTGTTGTTTTGTTTCCTGTGCATTTTCCCCTCCAAGTCAAACCCGACGTCAGGTAAAATCCAGTGCGTGACATTTTGTTGCGTGACTCAAACTAAACAGGCTTGTAAGCTTTCGGCAAGAAATTATCGTTTCGAAATTTTACAACGAATACAGATCAAGAAAAGACGTCTTATAGGAGAAAACTCTTTTGAAGTTCGAATAAGGCAAAATCATTTTATTCCTGAAGGTTCTTCATTTTAACAAAAGGAGGCGGGATGAAAATAAGTCATTTGGGTTGATTGCCAATACGCGATGCTTCAGTGATGTTGTTGACCCCGGACGCCAAGATGGTTATTATGAAACCGGGCTGAAGTTGGCTGCCAATTCACTGCCAATTCCCCAGCTGCCAATTCACTCCTTAGAAGTATGCTGCCAATTCGTTTCTTTTTAGAAATTGATAAATCTCTTTCAGCCATTGAAAAGATTACCTTACATCATTGCTAAAACTGTGAGTTGCGCACATGCGCAACGTCACGGAGCAAATGCGCAAAGAAGTGTTGATTTGTTGATTTAGTTCAGTCTTGGGACTTAGTATTCAGAGCAAAAAATAAATATGGGAATGCATGATCAAATAACTTTTGATCGGTGCTATCGCTGAATCTCAATTTTCTTTAGAATTAATGATGTTGTGAAAGGGATCTCATCTCTTGATGCTTTAGTGCCCTGTAATTATTTCTTGATCTGATTTAGGACTATAGAAACCTCACACATTGTCTATTTCGTTCACGTGATACAACATTAGTAATGGAATAACTATGTTTTGGTTATTTTCTTGGTAATAAATGACACTTCCTGTTAAACTACTTTGGCTCAGTATTCCATCTCTGGATGTCTCAGTTCCGTCTCTTTACCTTTTATTGCAATAAAATGCTCTGAACTTGACACAGATTTCCTACCTTGTCACGTAATACCACTTTTAACATTGAATAACTATTTTTTGTTTCTATTCCCGGTAGCAATTGACACTTCGTGTTAAACTACTTTGGCTCAGTATTCCATCTCTCGATGTCTCACTTCCGTCTCTTTATCTTTCATTGCAATAAAATGCTCTGAAGTTGACACAGATTTCCTACCTTGTCACGTAATACCACTTTTAACATTGAATAACTATTTTTTGTTTCTTTTCCCGGTTGCAATTGACACTTCTTGTTAAACTACGTTTGTGCAGTATTCCATCTCTCGATGTCTCAGTTCCGTCTCTTTACCTTTTACTGCAATAAAATGCTCTGAACTTGACACAGATTTCCTACCTTGTCACGTAATACCACTTTAAACATTGAATAACTATTTTTGGTTTCTTTTCCCGGTTGCAATTGACACTTCGTGTTAAACTACTTTGGCTCAGTATTCCATCTCTCGATGTCTCAGTTCCGTCTCTTTACCTTTTATTGCAATAAAATGCTTTGAACTTGACGCAGATTTCCTACCTTGTCACGTAATACCACCTTTAACATTGAATAACTATTTTTTGTTTCTTTTCCCGGTAGCAATTGACACTTCTTGTTAAACTACTTTGGCTCAGTATTCCATCTCTCGATGTCTCAGTTCCGTCTCTGTACCTTTTATTGCAATAAAATGCTCTGAACTTGACGCAGATTTCCTACCTTGTCACGTAATACCACTTTTAACATTGAATAACTATTTTTTTTTCCCGGTTGCAATTGACACTTCGTGTTAAACTACTTTGGCTCAGTATTCCATCTCTCGATGTCTCAGTTCCGTCTCTTTACCTTTTATTGCAATAAAATGCTTTGAACTTGACGCAGATTTCCTACCTTGTCACGTAATACCACCTTTAACATTGAATAACTATTTTTTGTTTCTTTTCCCGGTAGCAATTGACACTTCTTGTTAAACTACTTTGGCTCAGTATTCCATCTCTCGATGTCTCAGTTCCGTCTCTTTACCTTTTATTGCAATAAAATTCTCTGAACTTGACGCAGATTTCCTACCTTGTCACGTAATACCACCTTTAACATTGAATAACTATTTTTTGTTTCTTTTCCCGGTTGCAATTGACACTTCGTGTTAAACTACTTTGGCTCAGTATTCCATCTCTCGATGTCTCAGTTGCGACTCTTTACCTTTTATTGCAATAAAATGCTCTGAACTTGACACAGATTTCCTACCTTGTCACGTAATACCACTTTTAACATTGAATAACTATTTTTTGTTTCTTTTCCCGGTTGCAATTGACACTTCGTGTTAAACTACTTTGGCTCAGCATTCCATCTCTCGATGTCTCAGTTGCGTCTCTTTACCTTTTATTGCAATAAAATGCTCTGAACTTGACACAGATTTCCTACCTTGTCACGTAATACCACTTTTAACATTGAATAACTATTTTTTGTTTCGTTTCCCGGTAGCAATTGACACTTCGTGTTAAACTACTTTGGCTCAGTATTCCATCTCTCGATGTCTCAGTTCCGTCTCTTTACCTTTTATTGCAATAAAATGCTCTGAACTTGACACAGATTTCCTACCTTGTCACGTAATACCACTTTTAACATTGAATAACTATTTTTTGTTTCTTTTCCCGGTAGCAATTGACACTTCGTGTTAAACTACTTTGGCTCAGTATTCCATCTCTCGATGTCTCAGTTCCGTCTCTTTACCTTTTATTGCAATAAAATGCTCTGAACTTGACGCAGATTTCCTACCTTGTCACGTAATACCACCTTAACATTGAATAACTATTTTTTGTTTCTTTTCCCGGTAGCAATTGACACTTCTTGTTAAACTACTTTGGCTCAGTATTCCATCTCTCGATGTCTCAGTTCCGTCTCTTTACCTTTTATTGCAATAAAATTCTCTGAACTTGACGCAGATTTCCTACCTTGTCACGTAATACCACTTTTAACATTGAATAACTATTTTTTTTCCCGGTTGCAATTGACACTTCGTGTTAAACTACTTTGGCTCAGTATTCCATCTCTCGATGTCTCAGTTCCGTCTCTTTACCTTTTATTGCAATAAAATGCTCTGAACTTGACGCAGATTTCCTACCTTGTCACGTAATACCACCTTTAACATTGAATAACTATTTTTTGTTTCTTTTCCCGGTTGCAATTGACACTTCGTGTTAAACTACTTTGGCTCAGTATTCCATCTCTCGATGTCTCAGTTGCGACTCTTTACCTTTTATTGCAATAAAATGCTCTGAACTTGACACAGATTTCCTACCTTGTCACGTAATACCACTTTTAACATTGAATAACTATTTTTTGTTTCTTTTCCCGGTTGCAATTGACACTTCGTGTTAAACTACTTTGGCTCAGCATTCCATCTCTCGATGTCTCAGTTGCGTCTCTTTACCTTTTATTGCAATAAAATGCTCTGAACTTGACACAGATTTCCTACCTTGTCACGTAATACCACTTTTAACATTGAATAACTATTTTTTGTTTCGTTTCCCGGTCGCAATTGACATTTTGTGTTAAACTACTCTTGTGCAGTATTCCATCTCTCCATGTCTCATTTCCATCTTTTTACCTTTTCGTAGATTGACAAGCTCTGAACTTCACATAGATTTCCCTTCCTGGCAGCCATGTTGTCACGTGATACCACCTTTAAAATTGAATAACTAATTTTGTTTTCTTTTCCCGGTAACAAATAAAACAGTCCTATTAAAACGGTAACAAATAATGCTCTGAACTTCACATACATTTCCTTACATGCCACCATGTTGTCAGGTAGTACCACTTTTGCAAATGAATAACTATTTTTCGTTTCTTTACCCAGTAACAAACGACACTTTCTGTTAAACTACTTTCGCTCAGTATTCCATCTCTTGATGTCTCAGTTCCGTCTCTTTACCTTTTGTTGCAATAACATGTTCTGAAGTTTACATAGATTTCCTACCTTGTCACGTAATACCACTTTTAAAATTGAATAACTATATTTTGGTTATTTTTCCGGTAACAATTGACACTTCCTGTTCCACTACTTTGGCTCAGTATTTCATCTCTCGATGTCTCAGTTGCGTCTTATAACATGCTCTAAACTTCACATAGATTTCCTACCTTGTCACGTAATACCCCTTTTACAATTGAATAACTATTTTTGGGGAGTTTTCCCGGTAACAAATGACACTTCCTGTTAAACTACTTTGATTCAGTATGCCATCTGTGGATGTCTCGGTTTTGTTTCTTTCCCTTCTCTTGTGATGACATGCTTCGAACTTCGGATAGATGTCCTTATCTTTCCACCACGTCTCAGAATACAACATATGAAGCTGAATAGCTCTTTCTGGGTATTCAATAGTCCGATTAGACTTCATGCGATATTGCTATATCAAAATTAATTTGTCAAGCGATTCTACTCTCCTGGACATCACGTGGCATTTTTTAGTACAACTTTTGAAATCCCACGGTTACAAAAGACACACAAGAGATTATACCCTATTGACACATAACGGATATTGACTATATGCTTATCTTGAACATTACACAGATTTAATTAATTAGGCTCCCGTCTCGTCGCATGAATCAACGGACTGTTAGCCATCATTTGTTACATATTGTCTTTCTAACTGAGGTAATCCTTCCCTCTTGGTACTCTACGTTTTTGTTAACTGAAGTAAAAACGCGTTTTAATTAACATTTCAGTTATCTTTTCTTGAGTACTCTTTTAGGTTGCCTTTGTTTTCGTTTGCTTTTCTTTTTCACTTCCTTTCCTTGACGAGCCTCAGCAGGCAAACCTGCCCATCTGTTTCCATAACGAGTCCTACTTGGTTTGTCCAGTTCCAGAGCAAAACCTGTCGCGGTTAGATAGTCGCATCCTTCGATGTCCATTACCAGCTTGGTTATGGCTTCGTGCACCAGGACGTGGCTGACATATGTCAGGTGGCCCGGTATGTTTGAGGGCAGTTCGTAGTCGTACACCGGCGTTGTGGGAAAGAAAGGCACAAATTCTATTTTCTCACCAGGAGAGCGTTTCCTCGGTTTTGGTTGGAACAAGTCATGGGTGGCGTTCATAATGGCTTCTATAACCGGATAAGGAAAACATGCCATCCCCAGAAGCACTGTTTCCAGCTTTTTAAAAGAGTCGAGATATCCACCGAAAAGCATGTAAGCTTGGTGTCGCTCTAAATGCGGTGGAGGCAAGGCTTCTGAAAATGGCGTGATTGCTATTGAATTGAGGTAATCCCTCATTCCTGCCACTCTACGTTTAGCTTCTTCAGCGGACAATTCATAGCGATATGTCCTTTGAACTTCAGGTTCCGATGCTTTTTCCTCTTCCTCTTTCATCACTTTCTCAATTTTGTCTAGTTCCTCACACAAAAGGCTCACTTTTTCTAGTGCCACGTCAATAGGCTCTTTAGCATCCCCAGACGTACGGCTCTGGTCTTGCTTCTTTTTTGCGACCAATGGAAAATCTGCATTTGGCATTTCCACTGCAATAACATGACAAATGCATGTTAAAAATTAATGATTGCTTCATCTTCGTGTCTAACGTTAGCATGACAATTACTGAATGCAACCTTTTAACCCGTGATAACAAACAAAATTTAACCAGCCAATTTAAGTAAGGAGACCAGGAATGTGCTTACTGTTACCTTAGCCGTCGTACGCTAAAGTTTCAGCCGCATCTGAATCGGTTAAAACCTAATTAATATGTTACACAGCAAGACGCTTTTATACAAACCATTCTCTCCTTGTGGACAGGATGGAACTGCTCCCTCGAAAAGTGCCTTCGTACTTGAAAACGTATCCCCGCAAAAGAGAAAGACGAGAAGAGAAGTTAGAAGAGAAGAGGGGCAACAAAAAGTATGTTGTAGCGGTAAAGTGAGAACAAAGTTGGAGGGATGAACGATGTAACGAAATGAAGGAAAAAATGCTTAAAAAATAATCGGGAGAGAGTTCGCATCACACGGCCTTATTGGACACCGCAGACCTTGCATCGATGTCGAAAGGGTATGGTTTCTATAATTTTTAAAGTCTCTTTTTTCCCAGATCTCTTCCCAAGTACTGAACTGAAGTTTGTAATGTCAAGGCCAAGATGGGACTTTAACCTATACTGGATGCTAATTCTATGTGGTCAATTAACTGCAGGTGTTTTTACGTTATCATTCAAGATTAGTAACAAAAGTACTACACAGCATTTCATTTTCTCTATAGTACTAACCTTCGTGGAACTTCGTAGACAATAACGAGGTGCGATAACCTTGGGAGTAAGAACTTCCTTCGCAGGGAAAAGGGAACTACGCCTCCCCATGGGGGGAAGTATCTGAAAACGAAAGAACCATGCGCTCTTATGAGTGGAAATATGCCATAAGGGACAGACAGACAGACAGACAGACAGACAGACAGAAAGACAGGCAGACAGACAGATAGACAGCGAGACTAATCAAATAAGAAGACTTGCTTCAAGAGCAGTACCAATTCGTTCTCGTCATCAGAAAGTACAGGATCTTCATCCTTCGCCTTGTCACAATGCACATCATGATGTAGCGACTGAAATTCAAACAAAACATGCCAAGACGATTGGCTCGTTCACATTTGTTTGGTATAGAGGTTAGTATCGCCCTTCGTTAAGTCATTTGCAATACCGTACCTCGTCTTCCAATGATGCGCGATCTGATGCACCCTCCTCTGTCACAACCGTAACATCCCCCTTCACAGAGGCCTAATGGAGAGAACAAAACAACTCAAAATTAAACAATGAAACAAGAATGAATGGAAAAGTAACGATTATATAAAACAAGCTCACATTTTTAATATAAGTTAGTATGACTGTATATTAAGTTCATGTGAAATCCCGTACCTCGCCTTCCACTGATGCGCAATCTGATGGACCCTCGTCTATCACAACCGTAACCAGTCCCTCTTCACAGAGGCCTATAAAAGAGAACCAAAATACATTCCACAGAGAAACAACCACAGCAACAGTAAGTACTTCAGAATGTCTAGAAAAGTAACAATTTGCTAATGCAAGCTCGCATTTCAAATATAAGTTGCTAATAATCACCATTAATTAAGTTCATTTGCAATCGCGTACCTCCTCTTCCAATAAAACGCGATCTAATGCACCCGCGTCTGTCACAATTGTAACACCTCCCTTTACAGAGGCCTGTAAGAGAAAACCAAAAAACATCCAGCAAAAAAATGACAAAAACGACAATAAGTGCTTTAGAGTGACTGGAAAAGCTAACGATAGGCTACAGAAGTGTTAATCACCATGTTCATTTGCAAACCTGCATCTCCTCTTCGAATGATGCGCTATTGGATGCAAATTTGTCTCTTTGCGAACCAACCGTAGCACTTTCTTGAACTGAAGACTAGAAAAGAGAAACCCACATAAAATCAAATAAAAGGGCGATAGAGTGGCTTTAAAAGATCACGCTGGAAAATGACCTAACCTCGACAGGCTCACGAAAAGACTGGTATCGCCAGAGATTACAGACCGCCTTCACAAATTTCAGTCGCGGTGCCTCTCCTCCAAGATATCTTGTACTGACAGTATGCCAGTACGAGCCTTCCTTTACGCCTGATAGAAGTGTTGTTCTCCCTGGAAGGCCAACTTCTTTAATAATTTCAGCAATGCGTTGGTGATTCAATTTGTATTGTAGTCTAGATTTCTTAAAAAAAGGATAAGAAAAGGAAGGCCTCACCGAAATATATATTGTGGAAACTGGAGTACTTGCAAAGCATAATAATTGAAATCTTACCTGCCGAGGCATGGCGGTGTTCTGGAGAGAATCCTCGATAAAATGTCAAGAAAAGCTGATCTCAATAGTCGGTGGCTTTGTAAATAAGTCCGCTGTCATCCTAGCCACTAAAAGTAGCCATATATCGTATTTGTGAAAACTGAGTACTTGGCTCTTATGATGACCATATGACCACACAAATGACAAGAAAAAGTGAAGATGTATTGTTATGTATCATCCAAAATCGTCATACGTCATAACGCGACATCGAAGCAAGCAGTACTGTTGCGAAACATATCAAGTGGACTGATTGAAAAGATAGGCGAAGCAGGACTTACATAACCTATAGTGACAGCGCTAGCAAACAGTGGTCCCGGATAGTGGTCTTAGGGGCGACAAATATCATTGGATTGTATTCTTCTATTGATAATCTGTACATTTTTGATAGTGTATATAACGCAGAGTTCACTTCGTACGATTTATTGCCATAAGCCGATAACTGACGAACGTGTAATAATTATAACAATGTCTGCATCGAGTCAAGATAGCAAGGTGGCGATCTTTTGACCCATCGCATCGTTAAAAACACAGCACGTGCGTCATTTACGTGACAGTACAAGTTGGTGAAAGGTACTCCACCGCAGTATACTACAATGTTCAGAGTGGTGCAAGTGCCTGAGACATCGACGGATTGTCGTATAAATGCCACTAAATCGTTATTCGACTTTAAGTTCGCATCAGTTCACATCATGGCCGCCCTGTTAGTCAAATTTTGCGATTTCCTGTGGCACACAATCATGGGAAAAGGCACAGAGAGATATGGAGAGATGGGCTAGTACATCAAAGTAGTTTGAGAGGTAGTGTCCTCTGTTATAATGAACCTGGCGAAAAAAAGTTTTATTTAATATTTTATAATTTGCATCATGTGACGAGATGGAGCAACCGAAATGACATACTAATAACTAATAATAATAATAATAATAATAATAATAATAATAATGGTTTACATCAAGAGTTTGTTGCCGGGAAAATCCCCCTTAAATAGTTATTTAATTTCTAATGTTGTATTGCGTCACAAGGTGTCGACCACGTAAGTAAATCTATGTGAAGTTCGGAACATGTCATCGAGGGAAAACGTGAAGGGACGAAACTACGCAATGGAGAGAAAGAATACCGAACTAAAGTAGTTTAACAAGAAGTGTCACTTGTTTCCGGGAAAAGAGCCAAAAAATAGTTATTCAAGTTTAAAAGTGGTATTTCGAGACAACACGGCGGCCACGAAAGGAAATCCATGTGAAGTTGAGAGCACATTATTGCAAGAAATGGTAAAGACACAAAACTGCGACATCGAGAGATGGAATACTGTACAAAAGTAGTTTAACACGAAGTGTCATTTGTTACCGGGAAAAGAAACAAAAAATAGTTATACAATTTTAAAAGCGGTATTGCGTGACAACATCGCCGCCACGAAAGAAAATCTATGTGAAGTTCAGAGCATGTTATTACGAAAAAAGGTAAAGAGACGGAACTGAGACATCGAGAGATGGACTACTGAGCCAAAGTAGTTTAACACGAAGTGTCAATTGCTACCGGGAAAAGAGCCAAAAAATAGTTATTCAATGTTAAAGGTGGTATTAGGTAACAAGGTAGGAAATCTGTGTCAAGTTCAGAGCATTTTATTGCAATAAAAGGTAAAGAGATGGAACTGAGACATCGAGAGATGGAATACTGCACAAAAGTAGTTTAACAAGAAGTGTCAATTGCAACCGGGAAAAGAAACAAAAAATAGTTATTCAATGTTAAAAGTGGTATTACGTGACAAGGTAGGAAATCTGTGTCAAGTTCAGAGCATTTTATTGCAATAAAGGGTAAAGAGACGGAACTGAGACATCGAGAGATGGAATACTGAGCCGAAGTAGTTTAACACGAAGTGTCAATTGCTACTGGGAAAAGAAACATAAAATAGTTATTCAATGTTAAAGGTGGTATTACGTGACAAGGTAGGAAATCTGTGTCAAGTTCAGAGCATTTTATTGCAATAAAAGGTAAAGAGACGGAACTGAGACATCGAGAGATGGAATACTGAGCCAAAGTAGTTTAACACGAAGTGTCAATTGCAAACGGGAAAAGAAACAAAAAATAGTTATTCAAAGTTAAAGGTGGTATTATGTGACAAGGTAGGAAATCTGTGTCAAGTTCAGAGCATTTTATTGCAATAAAAGGTAAAGAGACGGAACTGAGGCATCGAGAGATGGAATACTGAGCCAAAGTAGTTTAACAGGAAGTGTCATTTATTACCTAGAAAATAACCAAAACATAGTTATTCCATTACTAATGTTGTATCACGTGAACGAAATAGACAATGTGTGAGGTTTTTATAGTCCTAAATCAGATCAAGACATAATTACAGGGCACTAAAGTATCAAGAGATGAGATCCCTTTCACAACATCATTAATTCTAAAGAAAATTGAGATTCGGCGATAGCACCGATCAACAGTTATTTGATCATGCATTCCCATATTTATTTTTTGCTCTGAATATTAAGCCCCAAGACTGAACTACATCAACAAATCAACAGTGCTTTGCGCATTTGCTCCGTGACGTTGCGCATGTGCGCAACTCACAGTCTTAGCAATAGTGTAAGGTAAACTTTTCAATGGCTGAAAGAGATTTATCAGTTTCTTAAAAGAAACGAATTGGCAGCATACTTCTAAGGAGTGAATTGGCAGCTGGGGAATTGGCAGCTAACTTCAGCCCGGTATTATGAAAGAGTACGCACAGAACCTGATATTTAGACAATACCATATTCAGGTGAGCTAGACATTACCTTTCTGCTGTGGATTACAACCGAATACCAACCAAAATAGAAGAAATGTCCACATTTTCGGTTATTTGGTCGGAGGTATGTGCCAATTGTTGACGTGTTAATGTTGTAATTATCGGGATTTTGAGAGCGTTTGTACTCGGCGCTGATAAAAAGCCCGAAACTAATTTTTAAACCTGGTTTAAGAACGGCATTTCCTCTTTCAAGAATTCTGAATTTCAAGTGATTCGGTGTTTTACCGGGGAGGGAAACTTTCTCTTGAAAAACTGTGCCAAATTGAGAATTCAAAGCAAGCGAATTTTAGTGGTTTTCAGCAGTCTGCCATGACCTTGAAAATTAATCCACAAAAGAATAATTTGACTCAAATTACTTGTAAACTCTTCAACAGCAAATTTCTAAGCTCAAAACAGGATTGTTCCATGACGCGAATTAAACAGAGCGAAGTTTACGAGAAGGTATGATTCGCGTTTATTCGGGGTGTTTGTAGAGACACGTAGTGCGGTAACGGTTTTTAAATTTTTTGGAGGTTTAAAAATAGTTTCTCAACAAAAAATGCCACCACGTTTCTAGAGCTACCATAAGGTATCTCTTGGCGAAAAACGGAGTATTTTGATTTTTCATCATGTGCCACATATTTTCGATTTCGCTCGGTCTTAGTGGACATTGCCTCTTAAATAGTTCAAAAACTAAACCATGGTTGAACATGGCTTACCATAAACTGCTGGGGGAAAATGTCTGGTCTGAAATAGTGCCAAATAGAATAAGATGATATCTTAGTTTGAGGTTTGCTCCAAATAAAAAAAAAAATTATGATAAGTGCTCATTTGACCATGGTTGACAATGTACCATGGTCAACTCTTATTCAGAGACCATGGTCAGACACCATTGTTCTTAAATAGTTCAAAAACTAAACCATGGTTGAACATGGCTTACCATAAACTGCTGGGGGAAAATGTCTGGTCTGAAATAGTGCCAAATAGAATAAGATGATATCTTAGTTTGAGGTTTGCTCCAAATAAAAAAAAAATTATGATAAGTGCTCATTTGACCATGGTTGACAATGTACCATGGTCAACTCTTATTCAGAGACCATGGTCATACACCATTGTTCTTAAATAGTTCAAAAACTAAACCATGGTTGAACATGGCTTACCATAAACTGCTGGGGGAAAATGTCTGGTCTGAAATAGTGCCAAATAGAATAAGATGATATCTTAGTTTGAGGTTTGCTCCAAATAAAAAAAAAATTATGATAAGTGCTCATTTGACCATGGTTGACAATGTACCATGGTCAACTCTTATTCAGAGACCATGGTCAGACACCATTGCCACAAAACTGTCAACCATGGTCAAACGTTATTGGCAATGAAAAACAATGGTACCATGGTCATCCTGTCGCCGGGGCGAATGCCAGATTGATTGTTGCTGGGAATGTCCAAAATAACACTTTCATGTTCATGAAGACAGCATTTTGAAGTGATATTATTACGCTATAAGTCTACCTCCAAGTTGTGTATATTGTACGCAAAGGGATATATATGGGTAACTATTTTTTGTTTATAAGTTGCTTAAAAAAGTGAACATTGCTTATTGAATTAATTTCAAAATTTGAAGTTGCATGTCTTTAAATTGTAAAATTGTAGTTGTACGACGGAAACAGTGACCGAACTACAGTCAAAATTAACAACTTGGAACAACCTCTCGTGGGACGTGCATTCCGCATTATTCCAATTCAATGGCATGGACACATTTCGTTGAGAATGGAGCTATATGGTTGCCGTCTTCCATCAGGTAGAACAATACTGTGATACATTTATTCTTATAAATTTTGTTAATGATAACGATGACGATAACAACAATAATAACGACATTGATGCTAAATATGAAGATTTTTAATATTATATTTACTTTCACCGAATTACCTTCTATCATTGTGCACACTGCAACACGTCGCGTAAGATTTCGTCTGCCGTCATACAGTCTTATCTTCAAACTACCTTTTTTTTCCATTTCTTTTTCCCACAAAAGTTAAACCTGCCAGGATGATAGAGGGTTTCTTATTACAAACAAGTATATGTCTAAGTTGACCAATTTTGACGGTTTTCGGCAAAAAATTTGAGGTGAGAAAAACAACGTTGAAGGGTCGCTCGTATTGTTTTGCTTGGTTTAAAGGTTTAGTTAAAACAAGGGAAATTAAAAAAAAACTTATCGAAATAAGCCCGTGCAATTACAAAAAAATTATCCCAGTTATTGGAGGTTTGAAATTTATAACGCGTTTAATTGCTCCAATGTGATGTTTTTCACGAACAAAGAACGAACGTTGTCAGAATAAATTTTCCCTTTTGAAATTTCGGAACCCTTTTCTTTCATTTCAATTCATAGGCAATTTTAAGGGGAGATACCAGGCAGATTCCCTGTTTCCCCAAAGTTTTAGCCCTTTTTTGATCATCTCTGTAAGATTTCATTCAATCCATAAACGCATCTCTAGAATCATAGCGCGAGCTCCCGTAAATCTGTGGGAATTTCTTCGCCATTTTTAAAGTGAACCTAAAGAAAAAAAAACGGTTAGGGGGAATTGATGAATTTTAAGAAAATTTAAATTTTTTAAGAATTAAAGGTGAGTTAAAATTAAAATTTTAAGTTAATAATTAATAGATGGACTCCCGAAACAGCCCACTAACCCTGACCCCGAATGCACTTGCGTGTGGGCGGTTTGACTGGGTGTGTGTACAAAACTTTTATCCCTATTTTATTTCCTTCTCAAATCATATCCTCTTTTCTCAAACAAAAAAAAAAATGACTGTAATCCCCTTCTTAAATTTGCCATTTATCTTTGACGTGATAAAAAAGTCACAAATCACGCTTGATTTTAATCGAATTTAATTAATCTACTTTTGTTGCATCAGATTTTACCTTCCTATTTGTTTATTTAGAGTATTACATATTATTATGGCATGTTACGAAAGTACGATGTTATTTAACTTTGATCTGTAGTTTGTGCGTCTCCTTTGGGTTTGGAAAATTACCAACTTCCTAACTCCGCCTTAACAGCCTCCTCCGAGGTAAGAAACGGGATATTTTGTATAACTATTGACACTTTTCTTACCTTCTTGCTTTTATTCTTGTGAGACCACGGGGGGAGGACGGTGGATTCCTGCTACCTTCTCTTAAGGCATGTTTTTCTCATGAGAGGGGGGGGGGGGTGTTGGTGGGGAATCCCCCCTCTTAGCTCCTTGAATAGTGTAGCTACGACTTCAAGACTTAGAGGGCAGATAGTACGTCTAAACATCTTTCCTTTGAGGTCTGCAACCTACGCTACGGCGGCTATCTTGGATTCGCAATTTTAAATTTCCTGATTTTCTTCCGGAATCTTTGAAAAGCTCCAAAATTCACTAAAAAGTAATCAAAATCACTAGAGAACACGAAAGTGATCTAAAACTTTAAAAAGTTCCCCTTGAAAGTTATAATTTTCATTAAAAAAGGTGAAAATTAAAAATACTGAAAAGTGGTTACCATAGCAACTTCAAACTTGCTATGCCAAATTGTTTCCAGATAAATGTAAGAAGAAGTCACCAAATTTAATGGCATTGGCTCGCTTATCAGTTAAAAAAAAAAGTCTAAATGTCTGAAGTCCGTGCGGGCAGATCCCCCACCCCTCCCTGCCGGGTCTGATAACGGTTAAAATTTAATATATCTGACCTCTCAATATTTTTATTACACCTTTGTTAACCTTCTCCCCGAAATTGCTTCAAACGACAAAGTATACGACAGTTCTACCATTAACAACAAATTCGTTGCATTCCCGATACAATCCTGCATAATTCAAAAATTCAAACAGCTGTAACAAAATACGTTACTTTCTCTTTCTGTTTCTGTTTTTTTTGTACTGCAACCCAGATAAAGCAAGTCAATATTTTATAGCTACTTAGCTCGTTTAGTTTTTTTCTATTCTCACTACCATTTCTGCCTATTTAAGTTAATCATTTTTCAACGCCCTGCTTGTGTTTTCTATCTGTGGCAAAATAAAATCTTCGTTGTGCTGTACCTCCAGGTACGCTGTTTAAGGCAAAAGTCACTTTTCTAGCGTTTCTCTCCTTTGTGGTCCGTTGTTCACGTATGTGTGATCCCGTAAGTATTATAAGCATATCGCGTAAGGATTTTGTGTTCTATCTATGGACTTACATTATGTCTGATGTGCAAGTAAAGTAATTGCTGGCTTTATTCACTTTTCCAGTGCCCTTGCGAAATAACTCTGAGAATTCCTAGGAATTCCTAAGAATATCCTAAGAATTCCTAGGAAAAAATTCTTAGGAATTCCTGAGAATTCCTAGGAATTCCTAAGAATCTGAGGTGTGAATTTTCACGGTAAATTTGGACTTGGAATTCCTAAGAATTCTTAGGAATTCCAAGTTTAAATGGTGCTGTCTTGAAATTCCTAGGAATTCCTAGGAATTCCAACTAAAAGAAAATCAAAGATAGAATTCCCAGTTACTTTCAGAAATTCCTAGGAATTCCAAGGAATGTTAAAGAATAACTGGGAATTTTTGGGAATATGTGGGAAAAAATAGGAATATGGTCAGGAATTTGTGGGAATAAATGGGAATTTCTTAAATAAGTGGGGGAAACATTAGAAACTTGACCCAAAATGGTAACAAAAAAACAACTGTTGGACACGATACAATATCCCTCAATTTAAAGGTCAGTTGCTGATATTTAAAGTAGACAAATCGAGGGTCTGGTTTTTTAACCAGGCTTGGACCGGGGCAAATTACCCTAGTTTTCCAGTGGGCTCTTGGTACAAGGGCACATTCAGTTTACCTCAGAATGTCTGTTTTCAACATATCTTCAACAGGAGTTACATTATAAATGATAAAATTAGTTCAATATCATTTTGTACCTTATATTTTTGTTTATGAGGTAAAATTGGAAATACAATTCAACAATCATCAAGTGCCGCCTTCACTGATTTTACATATAGGTCTTATCTGTTTTGGCTGCCTTTAGTTCACTTGCTGTTAGCAGTCTTCTGAGTTTGGTCCTCTGATGGCCTTATACATGTGGTCCTAGGGAAAAAAAATCGAAATTTTATATAAGTTCTAGACCTGTCATACACTCAACATTATTAATAGGTTGCAGCGTTAATTTTCAATAAAATATAAGGCACATACATGTATGTACATGTACAGGATGTGGTTCAAATTTTTCTTTGGTTTAAAAATTTTCAAACCAGTATAATTTTATTTCCCTTTGTCTCAGATTCATTACCAAAATCTAAGGCAAAGGAAAATAAAAATTAATCTGGTTTGAAAAGTTTCAAACTAAAGAAAAATTTGAACCACAACATACATTTACAATTACAGTTCAAGTAGTAAACAAAATAAAGTAAACAGTCAAGTAGTGTGTTCCAAAGATGTGGAGGCCTGAGTGGCACAATAAGAATGACATCTGAAGCTAAGCTCTCACTTGAGTGACATTCACATTGCTTTAGCATTACAGTGATAGACCATTTCAATCCTTAAAACCATTAACCAGAGAAGAATTTTCTGATGCACCATAAAAGAACACTGTAGTTAGTGAATACATGGTGATGGCTTTCACATGTTCATGTATGGGTTCTCAAAATTCTCAAACTAATAATTATGTTCTAATTGAATGAGTGGGAAGGTAAGACAAGAAAATGTTTGGCTTAAGGCTTAATGTTTGGCATATCGACCAAATGCAGGAGGTCTGTGTGTCATGCCTGAGAGCCAAATACATGGTATTTTACCATCCACCTGGACCTATGAGTGTAGATGTAGGTGTTGAAATGGAATGAGACCCCCAGTAAAGCTGAATCTGAGGTGTTCCCATTTACCAATCAGGAGCTCTAACCACTTTTATTGTACAGAATGAAGCTTACACGAGTCTAGAAGGAGCTATATTGTAGGTCATTGCTTATAAGGTCACCATACAGTCAGGATGCCCTCCACACTGCCCTTTCTAGCAAAATGCAGGACATGATGTAGTATGAACCTAGTAAGATTATCTACCTCACTACCAGTTTCCTTGCAGCTTAATTTATTTAGTAAAATGTATCATGTAGTTCAGCTGGAGTGCAGAAGGCCAGGGGTTTGATTTAAGTCAAGGGATTATTTACTATAAATGTTCTCACTTCTGCTTGCTATACGCAACATGTTGAGCACATTTTTAAAATTTTTAATATGTTTCATCCTGGTTACGCCACCATCTTAAAAAATATAATCATTTTTGGTTAATGCATGACCAATCTCTGTAGTTATTTACAATATTTAGCACATGGTGTTTGTTTCAGTGACTGTTCAATATTGTAGTCACAATGTACATGTACACTGTACATGTAGTCCACTATAATCTACATGAAGTATTCATGTCTTAATAATTCAAGCAGTTATCACCAAGGAGATATTGCCTTGATATGACATGAATCCATGGAAAAGTTCAACAACTCCAAACTCTGTGTACGTAATTCTGTCATAATCCCTGAAGAACAGCCTGCGACCCAAAGCCTAATTACATGTTACACGTACTACCGGTATGTTTAAAGAAAACAGATCTAAGCAATACAAATTGAAGTGTTACAATGAGGATTCTAAATAAATGTATATGTTTGAGTAACTTACCTGATCAAGTGTGATGCATTTCTTTGCCATGTACAATGTGCATCAACAAACTGTTTTGCTGTAGACCTGGGAGTACATACAATGTGTATATATGTAGACCCTGAAGAAAAATATTCTGATTAATAAAACTTTGGCTCATAAACAATAAATTTATTTACCATGCACTAATATTAAGCTAAGGTGAGTGTAAACCATATTCTAATTCTATCAACACCACAGTACATGTAGTACAGTACTTTGCAGATCCTAGGAGATTGTTGAAGGAGCAATGTAGATGTATATGCATGCAGAGGTTCAGTTTTAACTGAAATTTAAGTTCTAGTATGTATGTAACTAACAGTGTCAGCCATCTAGCCCAGTTGATTGTGTTACAGACTTTTCAATAATTTTGCAACGAAAACAAGAATTAAGGTCATTCCCCCGAAATAAAATTTATCATATGATTTTTGTCAAACTTTCACAAGTTGTTATCTATTGTGCAATGTTTTGAAATATAAAATAAAAAGAATAGGTCCCCTTGTCCGTTCACGAGATATCATCGTCTCAAGTTACCCCATAATTCCATGCAATTTTGCCTGACAAACACATGTGTATTTGATCAGTTTATGCTACTTTCCATAGGAACAGGAAGCACATACATGTATTAATTAAAGCAAACCTTGAAACAATCTACTAGATGTGAAATACTGATAACAAGGAACAATTTACTAGATGTTTTATGGCAGATGCTCGAAGCATCAGACGAAATTGACTTCAAACCTTCCTCACGTGTGTGTTCTCGAGGTCGTGATTTCATCTCCATTGAGTAATGTGTTTCTAGCAATAACCTTTTTTTTTGAACATGTGTTTTTTTTCTAACTCTTTGAACAAAAAGAGGATGAATGCTAGGTCAAAAATAAGTGGAAAAAAAGATAGGTCACCATGCTTGTTTAAGAGTAAATGACCTTTCTTTTCCCTGGTGAGCTTAGCCTCATAGGAAATCCATTACTCCCTAGACATGCGCACGCTTTGAGCGCGTGCTTATGACGCCACAAATCGTGCGCATTAAGGATGCGCAATGCAATACAGGGCAATGACCTTAAAAAAATTAGGGTGATACAAAAGATGTTCAGTAAGTTTAATTGATATTTGGTTCATGCCAGTCGTGCAAAGAACTTACTAGAATCTAGCCTGCGAGCAGGCTCACTAATTGTTTTAGTGTGCTATTCGTGCAAGTATCTTGGCCGCGGAAGTTGGCAAGCAAAGCGGGCCGGCAAGAATGGAGCGAGGAAAAGTGAGCCTGCAGAAAAGCCACTGAATTTTGAATTCTCCGCATTCGTCCATGAACACAGCATTCTGATTGGTTTGAAATGACACATGATAACTGACTTTATTATTGTGACAAATAACAAGCAAAGTGGTGTTACTGGTTGTCACTTTTCTCGGTTTCTTAGACTGCGAGCAGTCTCTTTCTTCTTCTAATTTTAGCAAGAAGGAAAATAGGACAACTGTTCACAGTCTGTCAGTTTTTCAATCGATTCAATTTCTTAACGTGACTCAGCTGGTTACGTCTGGTTAGCGATTGCAGTTTTGTGTAATTTTTTGGAATATCAGCCACACTGGTTTTAGTGCATGGTGGTTTTGAAGCCTATCTTCTTGGGATCTCTGTAATGACAGGAAATGTAACATCTTTTTTTGACCATGCAATGGGCATTATCTTGCAGTCATTGTTACACTGAGTTCGGCTATTTGTCATTGTGGGAAGATGGTATCGCTTGTTCCTGGTTACAGATGTTTGTTTGCAATGCATAATGTAAGGGTGATTAGTCTTCTGAGGTAACAGCTCGATACTCTTTGTTATTGCAAGTTTCATATCCCTGGAGTTTGATATTTTTAACTTCTACAGTGAAAACTGATTTCAAATAGAACACATTTTTAAAATGTACACTTTCAAAAAAGTCCTTTGTCCTATTTTATATGGTGCAGGACTTCGTCGCTCCACCGCTTCGCAGCCTAAAAAGCTTCCTCCACTTACTTTACGGCTTTTGTGCTCTGAAACTCGTGAGGTCGACTTGTGGCAAGTCTAATTTAAATGCGGCACAAATTGTCAACTGTGTTTATAATTTTCTTTTACACTATTCTGGGACACTCATGAAGAACTCGATCTTCTCGAGTGTGAAATTCTGCTGTGGTGTTTGTTTAAATTTTGCTTCGCTTGCTGATTGGTTAGATAATTGATACCTTGACAGTTAAGGGGCGGAATTCAAAATTCAACGGCTTTTGTGTAGGCTCACTTTTCCTCGCCCCATTCTTCTCACTGGCTCGCTTTGCTCACCGACTTCCGCCGCCAAGATACTCACGCAAATAGCACACTAAGTGTGCCTGCTCGCAGGCTAACTAGAGTCAGTTCAACACACTTTACACAGGGCACGAAATTGCGCCTAATACAGTTGTCAATGTGCCTAAACTTTCTGCATTGTCAACCAAATCCTGAAAATTAGTTGCCAAATTGGTAACAAGAATTCTTCATCACACCCTACCCAAAGACCATGTGAATTTTTCAGTTATAAAATGGGGTTGGAAGGCCTGCACGACTCCTACTTCACATCTTTGTACACTGCACTTTATATACATTTTTTGTGTGTATCTCAGTCTTTCGACCAATGCTGCTTCTTGCATTTTTGTAGTGGGTTTAGTTTTGAGGATTTTCAAATGGTGACTGAATTGAGCATTACAACTTAAAATAATGTCGCATTTCCAAGACTTTGATCTTGAGGTCACATCAATCTTTCTCAGATCACTATATGATGGAGTTCAGTTAAATATGACCTCAGATTGTCTGTTAAGCGACATATAAGGTATGTTGAATTTACCTCATTTAAGAACTCGATAGGTTTTTCAGCCTCTCATATTTGAATTTGTCACAGACAATTATGAAAGAATCTAAATTACTATAATCTGCAACATGATGAGTTTCTTTTCTGATGTTTGTAATCCCCTGTCCGGCTTAATATTGTGTTTCATTCTGTCGCAGGGTGTTGTGTTTCGCATCACGGAGTGTGATCCAAAGACCCCTTTTGTCAAGAAATTGAAGTTTTAACATTTTTAAAGCTACGCAACATGTAATAGATGGCTGAACTCTGCTTCAATCAAACATGTGTCTTTAACCCTCTTGACAATGTGAGTTTCACCTCTTGGGGTTTTATATGCCCACATGATAAATTATTGCTCAGTACATGTACAGTACATGTATCTAGGCACACACTGGACATAAATTATTGCTCAGTACATGTATCTAGGCACACACTGGACATTCACAAATGCTTGGAACAAACCCATGAATCTGGTAACCCCTTTAAAATTGTTGATTGCAATGAAAATCTTCCATATGCAAACCCCTTAAAAAGGAAACTTTTAGAAATGCACAAAATTCCACCTTAAGCCACTGGAGCATTGTCAAATGCAAACGGGAAAGACCTGAAGTTGCTATTATTCTAGGTCTCATTCTAATTTTATGAAATCATGTTGTTACATATCAGTATCTTTGATTTAAAAAATCAATAATATATTTAAATCACACAAAACGTTTAAGAACTCACTCCTTCTAAATTGGCAAATGTATGTTCACTTCAAGTTCAATCGCCTTTGACTGGTCATTGAAGAACACTTTACAGATGTAGGCTTTTAATGCATTCAATTTAATGTGCTCACATATCTGAGAGAAACTGAATTGTTGCTTAGCGTGTAGGCAACATGAAATTACCTTCAACTAAACTTATTATGAAAAGCGCTAGTCACTCTACTAACACATGGTTTTGAATTCGTTATTACTTTTAACCAGTGAGAATTAACACTGTCCACCCTGGGGGCAATTTTACTGAACAACGGCCCTTTTGATTTCTGTTCCTTGAAGAATTGCACGCTTTACACACTGTATTAAGGCTTGTTACACTCATTTGGCAGAATGTCGCAAAGAAGGGAACTAATTTGGTTAAGCCCTCGATAGAAAATAAAATGTAAGTTACTCACCTTGAAATCGGTTAGTCTGTTTACAACCATCTTGAATCGAACAACTATCCACCATCTTTACTATCAACTTCCACTGAAGCAATTTGGGTTGAGCCTCACTTATCGTAAGCGAAAGTAGTCCAAAAGAATAGTGTAATAAACCATTTTCGCGTATGATAAACTTGCAACTCTTGGCACATGCATCAACGTCATTTGAAAATGGCCGCCTCACCGGTTAGACAGCCATGCGACCGGGCCGCTTTAAAGAGGTCATGTGACTTACAACCGCACGCTTGAAAATTGCAGGCGCGCGTAACCAGTGACCAGTGATTCTTTCCTGGAGTGTTCGGATTGTTTGTATTTGGTGGCTATCGCTGTGTCGTTTATGTACGCCAGAAAGGAAAACATGGATAGTTTTTTTATTCCAGTGGTTGAAGAGTTGTAGTATTCGATGCAGAGCTACCTTCTCTTACATAAAGGTACAGTATTAATCTTTAATTTCTTGAACAGATTCTAAACTATGTCTTATGGACGCCATTGGCATTCCATTTAATGTATACACCCCCACTAAAAAGGGAGATGTTTTTGAGAGATCAGAGGAACCGACATAGCTACTCCTTCATAAATGACTTTTGAAACCCCCTCCCTTCCCTTTAGGATTTCCCTGTACCTCAATGGGAGTGGGGGGGGGGGGGGGGAGTTGCAGACATTACATGGAATGGCCCATTTTGTGTCGACAGAAAAGCCGAGTATGGCGCCCACACATAAACATCCTGTGAAGAAAAAGGGAGCTTCATTTGAAACATATTCAAATTCTAATAATGAGTTAGACTTTTAGAGGAATATAGAATATAATTCGGAGATATCGACTTTTCTTGCCATTGAATAGATTGAATAAAAGAATTGTTTATATGCTCGAGTTTATACAGCTTTATATCATCAAGGACCACTCTCGTTCTGCAACCAGTTCAGAAACGATCTTTACAACAGCTCGCTTTGTATACAGTGCAGCAGCACAAACATTAATATTAATCAAACTGTTACTCAGTCAAAAGATTGGGTACAGCTGACCCTGTGGTCGACAAGCAAAAAATTAAGAATATCTGACCCCATTTGCATGTCATTGAATAAGAATGGTCTCTTTTGTTCATATTCAAAACATTGATGCACTTGTAAATAAGTGGCTGGGGGTTCTTAAATCCCTTCCTCGACATTACCTACTGTTGTATTCATTTTCTTTACTAACATGAAATCCACAAGAAAGTGAAGTCATTAGAGTGAAATAATCACAAGTCCTGTCGTCAATTACGTGATACGCTCTTAAAAGTCGTTGTTGTGTAATTGTCTCCTAATTATAATATGTACTTATTGACTGAGTGGGAGGGCTGGATGGGAAAGTATTTGGCTCTAGCGCATGGAATATGGGCAGAGTAGTTCCATGCGCCATGACCGAGATCCAAATATTTTGCCGTCCGGCCTGACCTAACTTACAGCGTAGTCAAGAAGTATTTTATCATACCACCATTTTAAGGCTGAATTATTTGGAAAGTTACGGAAAGGTCTTTATAAATACTAAATGAATGAAGACTTGCGTGCACCCTATAGTAATCAGGTGACAATGTGTGCGGAGCTGGACAGCTCTTCTGGACCAGCTCACACCAACCCACATGTATCTGCCCCTATACACATCATCTCCTGAGTATGTTTTCAATAAAATTGCATGAGTGAGGTCGTATGGTGGTATGATAATAGTATTTATTTGAAGGCATCATTTCATGACTTCTCGTTTACTTTTATGTTATTCTTTATTTTCAGAGGTAAATTTCAACTGGCAAAGGAAGAGGACATTGTGGAAAAAAGTGTTCTTTCTCAAAGGGAACTCTGCAAATCCATGCCTAGTACACTGCCTAACTTCAATGGAGTGTGGTTGAAGCTGTGTCATGAACAATATTTTTTTAAAGATACTTTATAGTTACTTGTGTCATGGACAATTTTTAAGGATGTACTTTTTTTGTAAACAGAAAATAGTAGCATAATAAGATGCTTTTGCTGCTTTGGTACAATTTTGTATGTATTCATCCTTTATTCAGTTGGTGTCCTCAATTCAACAAGCGAACGAACACATAATTTACACAAGGAATTTATTTATTTATTAATTTTTGAGTCATGTATGTACCTTTCAATTTTGTTTGCCTGATCTGTCCTCAAAGGTTCAGGAATACCTCAATGTTTAGAAAACAAGTTAAGACTTGTTTGACTGTGTGATACATTAAATGTCCTTTTTCATAACTTCCTGGAAGTTCCAAAGACATTTTACTGAAATATCCTCAACTTGAAGTCTGTCAAGTATTTAAGTCAGGGACTTAAAGTTGCTATTCCAAGTAAATTGCCAATATTTCTCATATTTAATTTAGTCATTCCTATTTATTCTCACAAATTCCCAACCATTTTTATTAGCCCAAGCCATTTAATTTAGCCATTCCCATATATTCTCAGACATTCCCAAGCCCTTTCATTATCAGTTTTGGTATTATTGGGAATTCCTAGGAATTTCTAATAATTCCAAGTACAGTTTTAACACATTGCCATATATTCCCAAAAATTCCAAGCTTTTATGTTTTTCGTAATTTGCATGTCTTGGAATCGTTTGCAATTCCTAGGAATTCTTAAGAATTCCTAGGAATTCCATCTTTTCTGGGAATTCTGTTCGCAAGGGTGGGACGCTAACCATGGACCAACTAACGCAAGGCTCAACAGACCGAGTGGCGGAGGTAAAACGGGCGCCTGGTCTGCTCAGGCAAACAATGCATACCAGTGGATCCAGGTTACCTTCCCTCATGTCGTCAAAGTAACTGCCACGGGAATCCAGGGAAGGTTCGACTACGACCAATGGGTCACGCAGTACAAAGTGGCTTACAGTCATAATGGAGCAGACTTTGTTACACTGAACAAGGTTAGAGCCGCTCCCACGTGAGTTAAATGTTGTAAATAGTTTTTGTATGGAGTATCATTAACGACTGGGTTTGGCTCTAGAGATGATTTATTCTTCTTAAAATGTGTATGGTTTGGTTAGGTATACACCGGTAACAGTAACCGAAACGGCATTGTTATCAACGACTTGGAACAACCTCTTGAAGGTCGTGCATTCCGCATTATTCCTGTTTCATGGCATGGGCACATATCATTGAGAATGGAGCTGTATGGTTGCCATTTACAATCAGGTGTGTGCATTGTTATAATTATAATAGTTGAATAATGCTAGGTCGCATATCTGTATTATGACCAAGGGGCAGTATGTGGAGTCATGCTCAGTTAGGGTAAAACATTATTTAACCTGACGCTACTTGTTTTGTTTTGATGACTGTTTTGGTAGAATGCGCTGCTCCCCTAGGAATGGAAAACAGTGGCATTCCTAACTCGGCCATATCTTCCTCCTCTAAGGTGAGAGATGCAATGTAGCTATTTCTGCAGTTGATTCTTCCTTTGTGACCTTTTCATCAATTTTCCTTGAGAGATAGTCATGTTCTCAAACGATGGCCACCCTGGTTCCGTCATTGCAATCAAAAGCAATAATAATTCAATGATCTAAACAAGCAAACGTAAATACGAAAAAGAAAGACCTACCAAAATTTGGTTGCTACGGAAGCATCAAACTTGATTATGAGGGATTTACCACACCAAATTGTTCCCAGATAATTTTAGGAATAGTGACAAGTTTGGTGGCCTTAGCTTTCGTATTAAAAACTATAATATATAAGTTATAAACGTCCGCACGAGCAGATTCCTTCCCGACTGGTTTAGATTGAGTAGGGTTAATTATGAACTTGTTACTAACACAGCGTGCAAAATTAAAACATGTAATTGTAACCTATCTTACTGTCTTTTATTTGATTTTGAAGTGGGACAGCAACCATGGACCTACCAACGCCAGACTGCACAAACCCAATGGTGGCGGTAAAACAGGAGCCTGGTCTGCTCAGGTCAACGACGCAAACCAGTGGATACAAGTCACCTTTGTTGATGATCTCACCAAAGTAACTGCCATAGGAATTCAGGGGCGATATGACTACGATCAGTGGGTTACCAAGTATAAAGTATCCTACAGCGTCGATGGAACAAATTTTATCAAACAAGCCAAAGTACGTTAGGTCAAAAATGATGCTATGAAACTTATACAAACTGTATCGACTATGTATATTTCGCAACAAAACAACATTGTAAGCACTGTGACCTTGACTAATTTTAAATCATTAACGCAACTTTAGATTTTTTCTTTCCGTAGCTTTTTCAGATCAGTCTATGAAAAGTTTTTGTTTGAACATCTGATATCACTTAGTGTGCAGACTGGCCTTAGCGCCTACGTAGCAACCGTTTTGGTAGGCATTCCCGCACGTTTGATGCTTGTTTCCCTTTTTGACTGCGCGAAATTGGGGGGAGGACAACAGTGGGATGATGATGGTGATGATGTGCGCGTCATGATTTACAAGTGGAACATGACGAAGGACGTTTTAGATTAATTTGAATTCTCCTTTTTTTTGGGGGGGGGGGGAGAGAGGTTGATAGTACTGGATGTAAGTAATTACTATTTTGACTCAAGCAACTTATGAGCGAAATTTTTTCGGCACTGCCCGATCATAGGAGAATCAGAAAGGGCCGACCATTGCTGGCGAAACAAGTCAGAGAACCCCAGTCTGTATACTGCAGAATAAACACGGTAGTTCTCAAAAACTTGAGCTGGTGTTCAGTTGCATCTCATTGAAATGGGGAAGCTATCTTGTATCTTAACTATCATTTGTAGCTAAAATATAAACTTAATGACAAGCATGAACCTAGGAAAAGGAACAGCGCTGAAGGAAGCGGATCAATTCTACCTGCATGGCGCCTGTAGCTTTCAATTCCGCATTTCAATTTGAAAACATATGGCGCAAGATCTTTCTCCGTGGCAGCTCCTACACTCTGGAATACTTTGCCTTCTGACATCAAGAACAGCTCCTCAGTGTCCCTTTTTAAACATAAACTTAAAACTTTCCTTTTTAAAAAAGCATTTTTATAACTTTTTAGCAACTTTTTTTATTAGTCTTAAGATTTTAAGCATTTTTTTTTGTAAATTTTTAACTATTTTTATATTTATTTTTTTAATAGTGTTTTTAATATTTTTAACGTTACTTCTGTAAAGCGCTTTTGAACTTTTAGGATATTGGCGCTATATAAATATTTTATTATTATTATTATTATTATTATTATTATTATTTCACGTAAGGCGTTAGTTTTCACTGGTAGGCCTACTCTAAGACCTTTAAGCTCGCCTTAACTCGCCTTAACTCGCCTTAACTCGCCCTAACTCCCAACTTGAGACTATGTTCAAACTTCCTTAACTCGCCTTAACTCGCATTATCTCGCACAAACTCGCCCAATCTCGCCATTAAGCAAAGTAGTCAACAATTTAATTATCTCATCCCACTTTCAGTGTAATTTCAAAATTTATACACAAAGGGAAGTCACCAAAGAATATGGATTTCAAAAGTGCAAAAGATAGCGATTTGTAAGGAAAAAAGGATCTTTAACTTTAAAAAAATAGGTAAATTGACCCGTCCCAGTGATCCTTCTGGAATTTCCAGTGTCCTCTGTGGTTATTTCACAACTAAGGATTAGATGAGGTTTTTCTTACGTAACCTTGTCATGCCTTGGAGTCACCACTGGATTGTCAATGGAACTACCAGGAACAACCTGAACATACACTAACTAGTTTGCTGATGCCTAACAAAAAGGCTACAATGCTAAGCATGGCAGAAATTCCAGAGGCATGGGGTCACAGGGTCTAGTTTTACTCCTAACGAAGCAACAGCATGATTCGTGGTTAGCTGGCATTTTTTAATTAGATTAACAAGAAGTCTGCTTCTTTTCTAGATTTGCTGTTATGAATTTAGCGAAATCTTGAAGTTTCGTAAGGAACTGACTCAATCTGGGAGGGAACGTAATACTTACAACGAACTGTATGGCGGTCACTTGTTTGTGCCCTCAGGCCATATAAATCTATGTAAAAATTGCGAAATTCAAAGTTCACGTTTGAAAATGTCATGCTAACCGCGAATTTGTTGTTCAAACGGCTTCGTGCCATTTCCTAAATATTCTATCAAACAAAGTTAATTGCGGGAAAGAAAATGATGTGAGGGATAATTCCGTAAAACGCTACTTTCTACGCCTTTTGTGGTTTCCTAAGAATGATTGAATAATGTTTGAATAATGTCTGTATAGGTGTACCCTGGAAACCACAACAGAAACGGAATTGTCATCAACACTTTGGAGGCGCCGGTTACTGTTCGTGCAATCCGCATTGAACCAGTAGAATGGCATGGGCACATTTCATTGAGAATGGAACTTTATGGTTGCGATATAAGATCAGGTTGGATCAAGTACAAAATTGTGTTTACTACAATTGTAAAGATTGTCGTTTGAAATATAGAACACCCACGTTTACAGCTTGTATCCGTTATTTGTCACTTGTTTATGCCATGATGATGATGATGTTGTTGTTGTTGATGATGATGATGATGATGATGATGATGATGATGATGATGGTGGTGGTGGTGATGGTGGTTGTAATGCATGGTGATGATGATGATGATGATGATGATGATGGTGGTGGTGGTGGTTGTAGTGCATGGTGATGATGATGATGATGATGATGATGATGATGATGATGATTATTGCTAATTAAATGCTTTTCTTTCTCCAACTAGGATGCTCGCATTCTCTTGGTATGAGAAATCAACAGATTCCTGACTCTGCCTTATCTGCTTCCTCTGAGGTAAGCGTTTACTTTTCGTTGAGTGAATGGCACACTTTTCAGAAAGAAACTGCTCAATAAAGGGAGCTAGGGAATGTGACGGTGTGGAATTTTAAAGCTTTTAAATTGACGCACTTGTACGGTTTTTAGATCGACTTAGTTACGAATTTATGGTCATAAAGAGTTGGGTTCTTTAACGTTATATTTTGTTTGCATTATTTGTTTCATTGTTCATTAAGAGCCCCAGTCGGGCATCATATACAAGATAAAAGTTATTTAACAAAATGCATTAGGCAAGAACAAATTGTTTAACACAAGACAATATTGTTTGTCTTTTTTTATTCTTGGGACACTAATGTCTACAACATACCTCAACAATCAGTGCATTAGGAAATACCGAAGAATCGTTTACTTTTACATATGTAAAACAAATGGAGAAATATACTTACAGAGTAACAAACAACAAAACTGTAACGAACAAATGCACACATTATTTGGCAGCAAAATAGCCAGGCTTCACAACGGTCAAACTTTGCGCCACCATGTAATATCCTCTATTTATTTTAAACACAAAACTTAAAGAAACTGAAGCTTTCAACTTTGATTTTGTGTTAAAAATGAAGAAACTGTCATCCAAAAGTCAGTCTATCGGCACGAAGTCCGCCAGAATTCGTTTTCATACGAACTTTACGCTCGTAGACGTTCAAGATCCTTGCAAAGAGAATACTTTTACAAGATATTGTGCAGGAACCTACAACATTTTGCTCATGATCAGTAGGATCATTTTAAAAAGGATTATAGTTATTGCCATTGAGAATCCTCGGTATACGGTCCAGTGTTATCTCACAGGATCCTGTAGTTAAAGGACCATACAGGATCCTATAAATTCCTTTGGGATCCTTATAGGATTTGTGCAGGGATAGCCTGGGTGGGACAAACGTAACCAAAAGCATTGGATTTTACTTGTCCTCAAAATTAATTAATTTGATATTGCACTTTGTACTGTCTAAATTTTAGTGGGATAGTAACCATGGAGCTATCAACGCAAGGCTCGACAAACCTGCTGGCGGAGGTAAGACAGGCGCCTGGTCTGCTAAGGCAAACAACGTAAACCAGTGGATTCAAGTCAGCTTTGCCGAAAACACCAAAGTAACTGCTGTGGGAATCCAAGGCAGATCAGACTACGACCAATGGGTGACAAGTTACAGGGTGTGGTACAGCGTCGATGGAATAAACTTCATCTTACTAAACAAAGTAGGTTCTGTATAAGTACACCAGAAATTCTCGTTAGCCTTCTTTATTTGCTTTCTTGCTCTTATCTTCTCAAAGACCCAGTAGCTAAGGCATACATCCAAAGCACGTCCAACGCAGGGAAGATGAAATGGGAAAAGTGAATCTTCTCTATACTCTCATTTTGCAGAGAAATCTGTCATTGACAGTACAAATTCAATGTTTCCTTTTAGACATTAATAGTATCCTGTAAAAGGTTACGGTGCCTCAGTTTTTGACGATCACGATCACGTGATGTCTAATAATAAACAAAAAATGTTTGGAGGAAGGTTTTTCGTAAAGTCTATAGAGCTAAAGGGAATGGCCACGGAGAAGAAGAATCAAAACTTGATTAGCTTCTTGTGATACGTAATATTGATTTTTAAAGGTAGAGTTGCAACATTTTCTTGTCTTCTACTATAATATATAAATATAGTGAAGAGCATTGCTAAGTCAAGGTCAAGGAAAGCGCGATGAGGTTTTCTAATGCATTTAAATGTTCCTAATCACTGATTTTCACAAACAGGTTTACAGCGGAAATAAAGACAGAAACAGTGCTGTTGTCCAGAATTTAGTGAACCCCGTTGTGGCTCGTGCGATACGTCTGAACCCAGTTACATGGCATGGACACATATCACTGCGAATGGAAGTCTACGGTTGCAAATCAGGTCTCTAAATTTGACTTATGGTTTCTCGCTTGCGTGATTTAATTAGGTTTATGGGCAACTGCTCCAACACTGCATTATTAGTCATAGTCTTATCCCTCAAATACAAGAGTCTTGATAGTAGTGCCACTTCCCTGCCTCCTCCCGCAAAGTATTATGGGTTAGGTTTTGGGTTGTCAGTTTCACCCTATACTAGGCTAACCAGATTAAATAGGCCCTGTTGCTTAATTTAGTTGCTGTCGACGGTGGTTACTCAGAATGGGGACCTTACAGCGAGTGTTCAAAGTCTTGTGGAGGTGGAGTACAAACAAGAACCAGAACTTGCACCAATCCCCCATCTTCCAACGGAGGAGAGGACTGCAGTAGCCTGGGACCCAGTTCATCAACCAGAGAATGCAACAATGATGCATGCCATCATGGTAAAAAACAACTATTTCACGTTAGCCATTCGTGTAATACAGTTAGATTTTAACCCTCGGAAGTACAAGCAAAGTCAAACCCCCGCCGTGGTACAAGGGGAGTAGAAGAGGGGTTGATGGAACACTCCCCTTGGGTCTTCGTTCTGTTACAATATTTCGAAAAGATTTTACCTTAAGTACAAAGCCTGTGATGTGCTTAAAAAGATAAGTTTATTTATATATTATGGGTTGCAGCGCAGTGCTGCCGGGGACCTGTGACGTCAACCAAGACAGCTATCATCTTGGATTTTACCCAAAATTAGAAAATATTAAGAAAGGAGGAAATTAAAGACATCTGATGCTTTTACCACCTGCTATTTATGACGTCATATCTTGTAACCATAGCAACTGATTCTCACCAAACTTGTGTCAAAATGTGCCTAAGGAATATCCGCACTGCTACTGAAAAGAGAAGGTGTAGATGATAATTCGTCTTTGAAAAGTTCAAGAAAAATCTTATTGAGAGATTAGCATCCCCCCCCTCCCCTGCTGTACGCCTTTGTACAACTGGATGCTTCAGCTGTTTCTGCTCAATTTTTGGCAGTAAAAGTCCTTGCCTAACTGACAATTTTTTATCGCAAGTGTTTTGTATTAAAGGATATAATTTCAAAAAAAATGCCTAATACGCGGATTTTGGGCAAGTACTATTATAGGAGATGTGTACAAATTTCACGTTTGTGCCACAAACTCTCCCCTCAGTCAATTCGTTCAAAGGAAGGCGCGAAAAACTAAAAGCGGAGAAAAACAACTTTGAAGACTTTGCATACTGATTTAAGCCCGGTGAAGCA
>OZ024891.1:14011957-14171957 GCA_964017195.1 Siderastrea radians | reverse complement strand
TGTATTACAACTTTTCCACAATTTATTGTATAATTCTGTGACGCTGAGAGAGACCTGAAAAGAACTCCTCTTTTTCCTCTATTGAAATCACTATGGAAATCAGAGTTTCGATAGTGCTTCACTTTCAAAAAATATATTGTCCAAACCAAGACCGCCCCAGCAAAGTAAAATAGCGCACAGTATGTGTAAAAGATTCAGTTTCATGTTCCGGTAGTTTTATTTAATTCGTCCGGTTAGTTTTCATATAATTCAGAAAAACGTGAATTTGGCGACTTCGTTATATTTTGGTGCAGAAAGTGAGTTTATAATAGCCGCCCAAACTTTTTCATCGTTGCGGATAGCTAAATGCAGTCTGGAAGTAACTATAACGATACATTAACTTACTTTATCTGGAGTTATTACTCTTTTCAGTCAAAATTGGAAATCGCTGGAGCGGTCCAAACTTTTAAGTCCGTCTGGGGTTGTTATTTGACGTTCACATTGTACCGGGATTTCTGTTGCTACGATTTTGCGGAAACTTGAAGAGTCAAGGTAAGATGTTATTATAAGCTGATTCTAGAAGTTTAAACCAAATCGTAGCGCTCAGTTTTGTTAGAATAGCAATTTTATCAAAAAAGTAGTGTTCATTAAAAGCAAAATCACGCAAAAATAACGAACAGTACATCTACGAGTTGACATGCGTATTATTCCTCGATAAATTGTGTGTAAAATGGGAAAGTTTCAAGGCAATCGAGTAAGAAATGCCGATGTTATTAGAGTCACCTTAAAGGATAAAAAAAAATAAAATGCTTTACTTGAAGGCATTTTCTCTAGGGAGTGTGACCACGTTTTATTCTGGGAAGGACGGATCTTGGAAAAAAATATTCAAAAGAACAATGCAAAAACGATGAATCCAAGCAAAAACGTCTTAAAAATAACAAACAACAACTATATTAGTCCTCCTAAATTTTGTCTTTTTCTACATTTCCTTTGTAATCCATACTGTTGTCAGAACAAACTTACCTGCCCATTAAACACATTAGGTCAGGTAATAAACGAAGAATGTTACTTGTTGTCTGTAACAACTTTGAGTTGAGTATTGACTCAATAAATGAGTTGAATTCAGCTAGGTTTAACTCCATCCTGAGGGAGGTACCTTATTCTCACTAAATTTCGCGAGTATTAAATTTTGCGAAAAATCAAGAGCCATATTTCGCGAGTATTAAATTTCGCGATTTTGAGAGGAAATTAGAATTGGAGCGTATTAAATTTTTTCTATTCTTCAATATGTAGCTTTAACCTCAGAACTGTAACAACATAATTAATATGATCGTAAGTCAATAGCAAACAAAACAAGCTAAACATAACGCATAATGTATTCCACAGTATAAATACCCGATAGGTACATCCGTATTTACACTCTGTCAGACATGATATGGAGGTCCATAACTGTAATAAAGCAACAGCTTGAATTTCATTATTTTATTAATATTATATAGTATTAAATTTCGCGATTTTAATCTTCGCCTGTTCTATATTTCGCGAGTATTAAATTTCGCGATTTTGAAAAAATCGCGAAAACCGTGAAATTTAGTACTCGCAAAATTAAGTGAGAGTAAGGTAGATAGGATGTATGGTTACATAATCATAGAAAGACTTACATCAAACAATTACAGTCAACGCGGTTCACGCATGAACGCTCAACTTCAACTATTCATTGATTAGTTCATTCTTCGATTTCATTCTTCAAAAGATTTAGCGATTCTTTGAAACTTGGACTCTTGGAATTTTTTTTGTTACATCGTAATAATAATTCAAACTTTCCGAACAGAACTGAAAAGTTAGTTTTTTAGCTCAATTTTCCGGTATGTCACGCGTGATATTTTTATTGTTTTCAAGCCGGCGCAAAACATGGCGAGAACATAAAGCCGACAAAACTAACCTGTAAAGAGAAAATCCTTAGAAAGAAAATCCAAAGGAGTCTCTAATGTTAACAAGGCAACTTATTCTTCGGCTGGAGGTTTCGTGGCTTAATCGGAAACCCGCAGAAAATATGAACAACCTTTTAACCCGTTAACCTTTTCAATGCTGGATTCAGGGGGTTGTCAGATATTCCACGGAACACGAGAGTGCCAAAAGGAGCTGTTCATAAAATCGTCCGACACTATTCAGTCCACGCGACGACTCAACCATTTTCTTGTTTTCTTGTGGAGGTTAAGATCCTTGAAAACGGATGACATCCCTGAAGTAATTGATTAGCACTTCTTCCGAGTGCGCCATGAAGACAAATTCTGATGTTACGTGTGATCTTTTGAAGAATCGATTTTGTTCATCGAAAAAAATCGTTACCTTTCAATCTATCTACAAGAATACGTTTGTCCAATTAAAGAAAGGATGTTACTAAAACGAGGAATGGGGAATGGGGAATGGGGAATGGGGAATGGGGAATGGGGAATGGGGAATGAGAATGAGTGGTCAGCGGTAATGTCTAAAAAAAATAAGTTGGAGTTTGCACCGTACGGCAAAGAGAGGAGGACTGGATGTGGTAAGCGAAAGATGGAAGGTAAGAATATTTATCTGTCAGTTTTTCCCGAGTTTTTGGAATTATTGAGTTTCTGTTTATCAGAATTAACAAAAACTGTTGATCTGCAGGTAATGTGAGTGACGATAATGTTATGGATCACGAGGTTTATATCGTTTATCGACAGGTTGGTGTAAAAAGACTCGTATCACTTTGAGTACAGTCGCTTCGAGTGTTATTATCAAAACTAAGAGTAACTGTTCTGTGTATTTTGACGTTTTAGCGACAAAGCAGCGACAGAAAATGATTCTATGTTTGCAAATGGCGAGAATGAATCGTTGTTTAAGGTATGAAACGCAGAATACGCCTTGAAAATTTAAACTGACCGCGCTAATTATTTTTAGCACTTGCCATCGAAATTTTGAATTGATTTTAATTTAATGGCGTTCATATATGAGTTACAGAGTCGTTACAATCTAGATTCAATAATCAGTGGTTTGCAGAAAGAACTGAGTGAAGTGACTAGAATATTGAGCTATTCTCCATGCTTCTTCTCTGGGGTATTTTCTTTTTAATTGAGGGACAGCTTAATATTGCAGTCACTTCACTCAATTCTTTCTGCAAACCACTGATAAATGAATCTAGATTGTAACGACTCTGTAACTCAAATATGAACGCCATTTAAGTCAATTCAAAATTCGATGGCAAGTGCTAACAGTTAAGCAGCGTTCAGTTTAAATTTTCAAGCCGCATTTTACGTTATCGTACCTTAAACAAAGATTTATTCTCGCCAGTTGCAAACATAGAATCATCCTCTGTCACTGTTTCGTCGCTAAAACATCAAAATACAGAGAACATTTAAGTTACACTCGAAGCGACTGTACTCAAAGTGATACGAATCTTTTTACACCAACCCGTCTATAACGATACCCTCGTGATCCTTAACATTTTTGTCACTCTTATTACCTGCAAATCAATAGTTTTGGTTAATTTTAATGAACAGAAACTCAGTAATTCCAAAAACTCAGGAAAAACTGACAGATAAACATTCTTACCTTTCATCTTTCGCTTACCACGTGCAGTCCTTGTCTCTTTACCGTACTGCACAGACTCCAACTTACTTTTTTAGGTATTACCGCTGACCACCATTTCTCATTCCCCATTCCCCATTCGCCATTCCCGATTCCCGATTCCCGATTCCCGATTCCCCATTCCTCGTTTTAGTAACATCCTTAAAGAAAGGAATGGGCACGTGAAGAGTGCAATCTTCATTAAATGACCGTTCATGCGTGAAGCGCGTTGACTGTAATGCTCATTAAACTATTCCATTTACGAAAAAAACTGCCTTGGGTTGATTTTGGTCGTACACTGTTCGTCTGTGTCTTGGAAACTGCACTGGCCTCGCTGATCAAAAGCTGCCATATTCTGCAGTTCTGATTCTTCAAGGAAATCAAGGCTAGTGTCGTAGACTCTTTATCTTTTTGTCCCGATATAGTTGTAGTGGAAATTACTGATTTAGTACACTTTTTCTCACTTGATTCTCTTGTGGGATGTAACGTTGGGAGGACTACACACATTCATGCGGCGCACACTCCCAGAATGCTCGATAGCATCTATCAACTGTGCAGCTGTGTCAATACTGGGTTCAGATATGCTGTCATGTGTGACTTTATGGACTTGAATTCGTAAACGTCTTTCCAGTGTGGCTCAGAGAAATCAATTAGGGAGACCGAGCAAACGTAATACAATTTTCTTCTGGTATTTCACAGCCACATATTAATTTGTGTATAAGTGTAAAGGTTGTGGACGGTGAGGAAGAAGTTGGACTGGCTCGGAGGGGTGGTGGGGCTTCAAAGGGAGGGCTTAAAAGTGGGAGGGGCTGTTAATAATAATAATAATAATAATAATAATAATAAAATAATAATAATAATAATATTTTAACAAGATAACACTTCAGTGCAAGAGCACTGCCTAAAAAAAGCTAATATTTAAAATCTAAAATCTAAAAACTAGAATCTAAAGTCTAATCTAAGGACTAAAATCTTATTATAAAAATTGAAGAAAATAAAGATGAGAATCAAAAAATTCTTCAACACCTAAAATGTTCGTTAAGCTGTTTCCTGTTTTGTAATGACTAGTGGTAACGGAGTTAAAACATAGTGCAGCTAAAAAATGAGAGCTTTGACGGCCAATCTCCAGTTTCATCCTTGGCAACTGGACAGATGATGACTATTCCTTGTATTTAGAGCATGGTTAGTTTTCACGAAATAGTTTTTGAAAGGGTTGCACACATTACCATGAAGACAATCAAGGACAACAAAACAAGCGTACCTCTTTAAAGGAACTATGTCACTGCATTTTCATTCATTTTTCTGATCTGAAAAGATTATTTTCTCATTAACGGAAACCTCAAAATAATAGTTTCCTAAGTTAGAAAAACACCAAAGAAGTAATAATTAACCAAAACTAAACAAGGATGGTTACGACTGAGGGAGATTAAGACGGATTACGAATGACAAACTTGCAAAAACTTGCCAGCTTTTTCAAGTTGCGTTATCCATGACGTAGCTCCTTTAAAATGCTATCTACTGATGGAATGCGAAGGTCAGCACTATGATTAGAGGAGTTTGGAGCCATAATTGTCAGGCTTCAACGTTCAATGTTTCCAATCAAACGTTTATGTGTATCAGACGAGCCAAGTCCGGTTGTACCACCCCTCATCGCTCTGTATGTCCTCTCAGCACTGAGTGAGTCAATGGAAGAACAAATTTTCCGCAATAGATTAACTCTTCCTGCTGCTTTTTGGTAAGTTTTATTAAAACGCGTTCCAAGGTTCAGTGTAGGATCCAAGTGTACGCCGAGATACTTGTACGTTGTTGTGGAATTAATCTCGGAGCTCGCCGAGCACCATGGTTAAACAAATCTGGTAACCTATCAATCCGAGAAATTTTGGTTGTGACGTCAGCTTACACCCGTACGTACGCCCATCCGTACAGACTCTGAGGGAGAGGGAGGGGAGCCCCAAGGCAACCCGACGCGGGGTGGAGAATGCCATCTTTTCTTGGCGTGGAAATTGCGCGGCGCTTTGGGCAACCAGTTTTTCTTGGCAGGAAATCGTATGACCATCGTCGCTTTTGAAGATGAGCTTTCCTTAAAAAGCTTGAGCTTTTAAAGTTTATTTTGCAAAACGATTGTTTCACAGTGTTGAAGTTTTAAACTTGATTAAAAACATCTAATGCCTATAAAAGAATACTGGCGGAAGGCGAAAAGGTCAAGTTACGAAAGCTGCGAAGGACTTCATTTCTTCATTTCGGCAAAGAGCTTGTCCTGTTACATGATCATTACGGTACATGATCATTACGGTCAAACAAAATACGTTTTGGAATGGGAAATTAATTTATGCCATTAGAAATGTGTCATTTACTTTTTATTTATGTCGGCGTTGACTTAAAATATTAAAAAACGCGCTTACATATAAGACAGCTGTAGTCTTGGATATTTTGCCATCACGCGAATAAAATGATATCTTTGTCATCACTTTGTCTTTGTTTATTCATAACAGTAGGTCAAAACATGGTCGTAAAGACAACAGCACAAACATCACTTCGGTGAGATGTCGGCGAATAGATGTTCTCAATTTTGACTGTCGGGTCCATCACTTTGTGCAATTGTCGATTTTCTTGACCTAGACGTTTTCAATAGTAATACTCTTTTACGCGAAGCAGTTGTCGGTCAAAGTTGTTTTATCCGAAAAGCTTTCGAAAACAGTTTTGCGCGTTCTTCAACGCGCTTAAATTTATTTTTCGCTTCGCAGCCGCAAAATTATGCTATAAATTAAATATGTCTGTTTGTTTGTTTTCAATCTCGATGGTCTCTAGTTAGAGAATGAAATATAAAAGTTTTTTAAGTAACTATAAGCGAAGCAGTTTTCGGTTTAAAGATATTTTATCCGATAAGCTTCCGAAAACAGTTCTTTGTGCTCCTCAAAGTGTCCGAATTTCTTCGCGGCCGCTAAACTTGCGAGAGATTTGGCCTTTTTCTCGAGTGCAGATCTAATTTTCGTCAAAAAAGAAAAGGACCGTGCCCTGGGTTGTAGATGACTTGATGAGGAGTAAATCGAACGAACAAGTCGAACCAATCTCGCGCACGTGGGAAAACACGAACAGCCCGAATTTCTAGTTGAATCCTTTTAATTGCACCAGCTCATTCAGCAATCGATTCGCAAGCGGAATACAGCATAATTTTTACCTTCGGTGCCACCGCAACGGAATAAATCACATAACGAATGGATACAAGGAGTAGGAAAGCCATAAAAACGGCAAAACAGCAACTTAAGATTTTGTGGCTGAACTCACGAAATCTCTCGCACAACGCAGGGGGGGGGGCAAAACAATGAGAATATCATAATAATTAGGAAACGCGGGAAAAGACACGACATAGCAGCCCCACAAACGGGCTGCAACTACGCAGTTCGTTTGTTTAACTTCATTTTAGTGTCTTTTAGGTCAATAATGTCCCTTATGCTGCTGGACAGTCATTGGTTACCTGTCATCTCTAGTTTCCTCCTAGAGGTATACCTTGGTAATGGAGCGGTGAAACACTACACAAGCTGTCTCGGTCCTGGCCGAACACGCACCTCCATCATGTCCAGTGAACACTTCCACCACACGGCCAAGTGGCCATCTGTTGCGAACCACGATATCTTCTACAATAAGTACTAAGTAGCCAGGCTCGACCAGGCTGCACATTTCTTCTCGATTTGACCCCTTTTGGTCTCCTTTGGAGAGCCGGCACGTACTTTCGTATCCACCTCTTCCAAAAGTGATCCACAAGGAACTGGACCTTCGTCCATCGCCTTCGGGAAAACTTGCTCTCGCTCACAAATACTTCAGGTGGAAGTTGTGTAGCTCTCTGCAACAAGAAGTGATTCGGAGTCAAGGCTGTGAAATCTGCAGGATTATCTGAAACAGCAGTTATGGGGCGGTTATTGACAATCGACTCGATTTCAGCAAGCAACGTTCTCAGCTCAAGATCATTAAGAAGCCCATCTCCAACAACGTTCTTTAAATGCTTCTTTGTAGCTTGCACTGGGCGTTCCCATACTCCGGACATATGAGGTGAAGCAGTGGGTTGCAAGGCCTACTTGATGCCCTTTTGCTGCAGCTGTAGTTCAATCTTTTATTCATTCCACCCTGCAATAGACTTCCTCATTTATCTGTTGGCTCCAATAAAGTTTTTTAAGTCCCTCGATCAGACCAAATTTCTTTAGGCGGTCCTCTTCTACTGATAAACTGTCGAAGAATCATGATAAAATCATCTGCCTCTAGCGATGGAGTCACTTCAAGGTAAACAGCACGAGTTCTGAGGCACGTAAAAAGACATCCCCATCTCTTTGCAGTTCCTCGGCCCCAACTAACTGTTAATGTCCCGAAAAGGTCAACACCTGTGAAGGTAAATTTGAAATGGTACTCTTCTAACCTTTCCCTGGGCAAGTGCGCCATGACCTGCTCTTCTGGTTTGGCATTCAGTCTTCGGCATTTCAAACAATTCCTAATCGTTCCTTTTACTAGACTTTTATCCAGCAACGATCCAAAACATTCTTCTCAGCTCAAACAGCGTGTGCTCCCTTCCACTATGAGCAGCACTCTTGTGATAGTGGCAATCAGCAAGCAATTGGCGGAGATGATGGCCCTTTGGCAAAATCATTTGTCTGAGTGTTTTTCATCACAGGACAGTGCCACCGCTTCCTGCAATCGACTGGCCACTCGCAAGACTCCATCTAGTAATACTGGTCTCAGGTTGGCTAGGTTATTTGATTTCTTGACTTCTTTATTCATCTTTAATCCTTTGACGTCTTCAGGGAAGCATTCATTCTGGACACTGGGTTGCCTGATTAAGTTCATCTAAAGTCAATGATCCAGTGACATGGGCAGCTCGCTTACTCATGATCCAGTGACAAAATCGGACTATCCATGCAACACGAAGCTGTAAGGTTGACCAAGAGCTGCAGTTCTCAGCAAGTTCCTTTAGTCCTCTTCCTTCATTTGGTAATGTATCATCATTATTGGTGTTAGTGGTAGAGTTGACATCACGATCATGCTGCTTGACACCGATTTGGTGAACACTGGTTGAAGCTCGCACTTCTGTATCATTTTCTGGAACTTCTTCCACCACCGCATTTAGCCAAAGTTCCTCTGGCTCCCACACAAACTCTGGCCCTGTCCAAAAACGATGCTGACTGGGCAATTTCTGAGGCTTCAGACCGCGTGAGGCTTCATCAGCGAGATTCATTCGTCCTGGACAATGTCTCCATTAATCAGGGGTAGTCACCTCGCGTATTCCATCTACGTGGTTGGCAACGTACGTCTGAAAACACCTGCTGTGATTTTCGATATACTGCAAAGTTGTTTGAGAATTCGTCGAGAATGTAGCCCCAGTAATTTTGTACGTCAGCTCATCCATTAACACTCTCTACATCTTCACAGGCAATGTAGCTGCTTGCAGTTCAAGCCTCAAGATCGAGATCGGTCTCACAGGCGAACTTCTTGAACTTCCAATCAGGAATGAACATCTGATAGCTCCACTTACCAAGTCAAACACAACACGAATTTTGTCTTTCTTCTGCAAGTGAAACATCCCATGAGCGAGGCAAGTACCCTGTCCTTCTGCATCAACGCTCGGCTTCTTTTGCAGTCAGTTTCCTGGCATATCCTTTGCTGACAAGGTTATCCATAAAGTCTCTGTACTTCCAATGAAAATTCTCATCACGTTTGAGCTTTCTCTTCAGAGACTGCAACCGTGCTTCAGCCATTTGTCTGTTGTCTGGTAACCAAGGGTCTTCAATTCTAATAGACGAACAGAGTTCTTCAATCTGAATCCCACGTTTCTCTGCTCTGGACCTGGATCCGGTGTCTAGTAGTGCGTAGTACTAACAGAGCGTCCCTCCTTACTTAGTATTTCAATCGGCACAACTTGCAATTTAAGCTTTGCCTTTGAAGTCGTTGAGTATGTGTGACTTGGCATCTCATCACCTGCAGCTGTAGATACTGCCTTTACAGTAGCTGGCTCTTTAACTACTTGGTCTCCACCATCACCCGTGCCTGTATCCACGTGGTCTTCTACTGATTTGTGTGAAGTGTGATGCGGTTGCTGACACTGCTTGCATCGGAAGGCTGATTTACATTCACCAGCAATATGCCCTCTTAGCAAACAAAGTCCCCTGTATCTTGCAAAGACCATTCTCTGTCTTACAGACTTGCTGGTGAAATCAAGACAATGGTCTATTTTATGGGAGGCCTCATAGCTGTAGCATTTTCCAGCCGGAACGGTGCCTCTTGGCGTTGAAACGTTTGAACCCCTGCCTTGGGTGTTCTGGCTTTCTTGGATATGTGATCCAAGCTGCGTTGCAAATTTTGTCACTCTGGATCCACCTTCTGCTGTGGGTTCTGAGGGTGGGGCTCGTCTGTTGCCCTTTGCTGGTCGTTCAACAAAGTTCCTGTTTACTTCACCAACTTTGCGAAATATGGAGTCATTAGCTGCTTCAGCCCGCCTTTCTATGACTTCTACTAGCTTTTTGAGACTTGGGCACCTTCCTTTCTCTCTGATACGCTGAGCTTCGTCTCTCCACTTAGCCTGAAGTGTAACTGGTAACCTTCCGTACATTTTCGCCAAATTGGTCACGTTCAATTCAGAGAGAGCGTTCATGAATTGCAAAGTTTTGTACAAGGTCCTTGAACGATCAGCAGATTTACGCAGGCCTTGTTTATCGCTGCTTCAGATATTCGCTACTTCGACCAAAGAATCAACACACGCCTTAGCTACAACATGTGGTTGTCCAAAAAACTGCTCTATCATTATGAGGGCCTTTGACAAACCACCACGCTCTCCTTCAAATCCAGCCACAGTACGTTTAGCTTGATCATCGAGGAATTGCAATAATCGAGACATTTTCTGAACTTCAGAAATGCTCTGGTAGTCAACCATTTCATGGAAACGAGCCTTAAACCTTATAAGCCTTAAGCCTTAAACCAGCTGAGCCTTAAGCCTTAAACCTGATAGAGCCTTAAACACTGCTCTATCATTATGAGGCCCTTTGATAAGCCACCAGACACTCCTTCAAATCCAGCCACAGCACGTTTAGCCTGATCATCGAGTAATTGCAATATATATAATCGAGACATTTTCTGAACTTCAGAAATGCTCTGGTAGTCAATCATTTCATAGAAACGAGCCTTAAACCTAAAGTATGCACACGGATCACCAGAGAACTTGACTACATCCAAAAGGGGGAAGGCTGGACAGAGTTACTATAGAATCTATGCTAGTTGTTAGTCTGGACACCATACGTTCAGTTGCACTGGTAGAAAAACATGGATCCCCAGAGAGATATTTTTGTTTGGGCACAGACGTCCGCACATACGGGACAGCACTTTGATTCAGATTTAACTCCTTACGATTTAACACTGGTACTACTGGCTGACTTGGTATTAACGTAGACAATGGAACCTTTACAACTGATGCATCGTTCTTGGCTAATTCCCATAACATGAACGGGACTAATCACCCTCGAAATCTTGCAAATTACCAGCATCAATAGCATGAGCACCACCTAACTGTTCCCCATAAAAACGATCTTTAACCTTAACTAATTCGACAGCATCCTTAGCCGCTGCAATTTCATTGTCTAACCTTAGCAATTCTTCCTTTATTTTCCTTGCTTTTGCCTTTCGTAATTGATCAACTTTCTTTTCCCACGGAATTCATTTTAGCTTAGCTGCCTGAGCCGCTGAAGTAAACGTAGACGAGCTAGAGCCGCTAGTACGATCATTCTCATCCTCCGTATCCGGTAACAAAGGCATGTATCTTCAAGCGAAAAAACTCCTCGAATTGCTTCTCAATGTTCTTCTGTACAAACAATCATCCAATACAGTCCACAGTTGACCACAATACAAACCATAAATCCACGAAATTTTAAGGAAATGAGGAGTAAATCGAATGAACAAGTCGAACCAATCTCGCTCACGAGGGATAGCACAAACAGCCCGATTTTGCAGTTGAATCCTTTAATTGCACCAGTTCATTCAACACTCGATTCACAAGCGGAATACAGCATACTATTTATCTCCCGTGTCACCGCAACGGAATACATCACATAACGAAAGGTAACAAGGAACAGGGAAGCCACAATAAATGGCAAAAACAGTACCTTAAAGTGTACCTAACCCCTATTTTTTTCGGCTAAATAAATTCTGTTATCATCTGGAACATTTCTTCGCAAACGTTTTTTGATGTGGTTAAATTTTCGACTTTCTGTGCCCTGTTAAATTCAACAAAAATTTGGTTCAAGTCCGAGTAAGAGGAACCTGGGGCGAGCCGTAGTTGTGACGTCAGATCAAGAACCAAGAATTCCATGTCGTTTAGTTTTTAGCTGTGTTTCTCTGACTTTATTTCTTGATCGAAGACTTTTGACCTTCTAGCTAATTTTATTATTATTATTATTGTTATTATTATTTCAAGTGGGACCTGACAGCAATATTATATTTTAGGTGATTATTAGTAAATAGACTCTAAATACACCTCTCATCCGATTAGAACCTGCATACCTGCCAACCTTATAAAATCAGAAATAGGGACCACCCCACCCCACTCCTGGGGTAGTGCCCTGCCCCCTGGCAACACTGAGCAGGGTCCAGGATGCTCCAGGGTTTTTGCATTAATTTTTAAAAATATTGCCTCTACTGTACTGTTTTAGCATTAAAATTCTCAGGTGTTGTTTAGTGGTCTCTAGCACCCCATGTATTGCACAAAACAAGAGGATATAGAAGAGTCAAGACCAATCTTTAACAACCCAGTTCCAAATTGTCTCTTCTTCCTCTTGAAAATCGGAATGTCCCGATTTTTTTAAGTTTTGAAACTCAAAAATCGGGACAATTCCCATTAAATCGGGATGGATGGCAGGTATGAACCTGTTTTACAAAATCAATAAATTCAATCTTTTTCAGTAACCATCAGTCATCAATCAACCACTCAACCACTTACTTGATGAATCAGTCAATCAGCCAATTAAAAATCAATCAATCAATTAACCAATCTGTCACTAACAGTGTTGCCAATGCGAATAACAAATGGTCCAGTAATCACTAGTGACTTAATTTGATGCACAGATTATGACTCACTCTGTTACTACCCCTGATCATGATGGTAGTAAATCTTGTGGTTTAATTTGTTTTTGGTTTGATCATTAGCCTTTACACTGCATCTAATGTCACCAATGAGCAATGTTACTGATTGTCATAATCTAGTAGCAAAGAAAAATAAAAAGAAAAGCCTCTTCGTAAATCATTTCAGAATAGTCTGAAACCTATCAGGTAATGAACTGACAAGAGGGCCTCAGACTGTGGTGAATCCCTGTAAAGTGAATTCAATCAAATAAGTCTGAATCATCATTCCTGGGAAGTTAGTTGTGTGTGATTGCGTGAAGGCGGGGGGGGAGAAGGAAGGAGGGTACTCCCTGGTGTATGGGTGTGTTACTGAGGGAACATAAAGTGTATGTGGATACAGTCAAACTTAACACCAACATCAAAATATTTTGCAGTAAAAGACAATATACATTAAACCTTATTCCTAAACTGCTTCTCAAATTTTTTTATTTTGATCGATAATGTCTGCCTGGAAACATACATGTAGCTAAGAGTACAAATTTCTTAACCAAAGCCTTGCAATAAACTGCCATATTTTTCTGACATCAGGTTGATGGAATAAAAACCTGTATGGAAAACAAAGCAGATTTTAATTATCTCAGTTGCCCAAAGTAAGCCCATGGCTTTAAGGAGGTTCTAAGGACATTTGCACTATTTTTTTCTGCGCATCCATACTGCGCCACGTCATGCACTGAGCCTGCACGCTCACATGAAAAACTACCCCAATTCTTTTTAAGATATTTGTTTTGCGCATGCGCATTTAAGCAGGGCTTCTGATATTATGCGATGGTGCGATTTCGCACAAAATTATTGATCTTGAATCGCATCCAATCGCATAATCCATGAGAAATATTATAATTGCTGAAAAATGCATTAAGCTGGACAAAATAACAAGCATAAATTCTAATTTAAGGCTATTTAGCATTGGAAACATCACGCTGAGCCTCTGAAATCTTCAATGTTGTTGTGAATCTAATGACAGTACGTGTTCTATGTGAAATCTTCTAATCTAATTTGCCGCATAATAAGACCTTTCCTGCCGCATAATGTGACCTCATGGAAATTCTGCATTATTTCCCAACAATTTCCTCACACTATCAAAAGGCCTGTAATTAAGGACGTTCGCGCTTATTGTTTCTGCGCATCCTTACTGCGCACACAATCCACTTAACAATGTCATGCCACGTCATGCATTCAGCGCGCGTGCTGTTGAAAAATTGCGGAGATATATAGCACGAGTGGGTACTTTAATATCTATGCACGTGTTTAGCTCTCATAAATGTTCAGTGACCCCATATTTTCTTTTGATAGATCACTTTCTTTGTCGATTATCTAAGTTTTGTGAAAAATTAAAGAAAATCTGTATTGTGGAAGTTTGATTTTTTCAACTTTTCTGCCCTCGCATCATCGAATTTTGCTATTATTCAAGCCTTCTGATAGAGTGCGAAAAACATTGGGCAATTATGCGGAATTCCCATGAGGTCACATTTTGCAGCAGAAAAGGTTTATTATGCGGCAAATTATGCGATTTCTCTGGAGAGGATTTCTCATAGAACACGTACTGTCATGAGATTCACAACAACATTGAAGATTTCAGAGGCTCTGTATGATGTTTCCAATGCTAAATAGCCTTAAATTAGAATTTTATGTTCGTTACTTCGGCCAGCTTATGCATTTTTTATCAATTTAATGAAATCAGGGTTTTACTGCCCCTTGGTATCTGAGGATGTTGTTAAACATTCTTGAGAGCTGCTCAACTTTAGTCTGAGGGGGTGTTTTTATGACACCAATACATTGTATGGTTTTCATTCTGATACAAGTTCATTCCAGTTCCCTCTTGCTTCTCTGTTACATGATTACAGCACAAAATCTCGTAACAGTGCAAGTCATACCTGGGTGAGATCACCCCAGTAGTGGTACTGGGTCTAAAATTCTTATTGTGGTATGGAGACCAATACCGGTATCGTGTAAACATGGTATAACTGTTTGATTCATTCTGCATTAAGTTAATTAACTATATAGCCATCCAGAATAAATCTCACATCACCTTGAAAGAAGGATTTTGTAACTCTAGGGAGGGAGATTCTTAACTACACATCTCACATTGTTGCTAAGGGATTTTTGTGGATGGTATTTTGTCATACGCTGTTTTGCAGCATTTCATGCCGCTATTTTGGTGAAATAATGAGGATAAACATATGAATTCCACAATTCGACATTGCCCGTGCATAGCTAGTGCCAGTCCCCAACCGCACATTAAAAAGAAAATCGGTAAAACTAGGAGGAAACTAGTAAAGTTCTGATGTTTTTGCAAATCGCCCCAGCCTTCCTTATAATCCAAAGCATGCAATTACTGTTCTTACAAAGAATAGAAGAACTACAGCACAAAAATGTATAAAGCAAATTTCTAGAAGCTGTTGCTTTAAATTTTGCATCCTGATAATCTTTAAATGTTCGCAATGTTTACTGAAACTGTATGCTGTTTCAGTTTAAGCATTTTTTCTGTTCAGGTCAAGTGACATGCTGAATATGGTTGTGACTTGAAAATCTTGAAAACCTTTCCCATAAAACAAATGTGGCCAAGCAGCTTATCTGTGGAAGTAATAGGGTCTCTAAGATATGATGGTTCTGAGGAACTTCACATAGCAACAATATGATGATAAGATAAAGAGTTTCCCCCCTTAAGGCCGCGGGTGAGAGAAACTAGGTAATCATTATTCATTTATTTAAAGCGTATGCACGGAGTGTGACGAATCTTAGCGACATTGCGCGAAATATTCATGAATAAGCTCTTCAGTAAAACATTCATTTTCTGAATCAATAATTGCACGTGTGTTAAATCGTATGCCACGAATATCTTGTGGCTTCCAAACATATTTAAATAAAAAATACCGTCGAAATTTATTTTTGTTTTTTACGCTTAAACGTTAGTAGAAACGCTTTAGAAGTTGTCCAACGAAACAAAACTAAAACTAAAGTAATAAATAGAGTTTCGGAAACGCTTATATTCTTCAATCCAAATATTTTGCGATCTCTAAATTGCAACGTATTGTTTTTTTCTGGACAGTGAACAATAGCTGGTACAATTTAATTTCCATAATTAGCGTAATCTTACCGTAAACATTCAGTTCGTGTTATTCGGTAAGCCTTCGGAAGCCCTAAAACCACCAATTTCGTGTCCAAGAATACAGCGCGTATATAGAATTTCCTGAACTGACATATTAGGCAGATAAACTAGGTGGATTGTAGATTGTCACAACAGAAGCAATTTTTTCAAACAGGCTTTTTAACAGAATATTGAAGGATTCAAATTTAAACAAGGACGATTTTACTCATTTGAAAGCTCACAGTCTTCAATGGAACTCGAAATCCCATAATCGGCTCCTGTGACACAATAGTAGTTTTAACTGATCAATGAGTGGTAAAATCAAGAAGTGCTGTCTTCTTCAGGAGGAGAAAACTTGGGCACGGAGTCGCTTTTCACAAAATCTTAAATTTGGAAGATCAAAACATCGCAAAGAAGCGCAGTCTATCAAAACAAAAACAACCTTGTTGCATTTCCACCGTTCCTCAAGTTCTCTGTTAAGTTTCAACGGAATCGGCTTCCAAACGTTCAAGATATGAAGCTTTTTAACGTAAGACCTTGACCAAAATTTTGCCTTATAAATTTATTCATGAGCAACTTGTCACCCGCGGCCTCTCGTGCATTGGAGAAAATTGCAGGAATGACCAAAATCAGCCCGTAAAAAATGAATCATGATTTACATGAAAACGCTCTTACAGATTTTTCCCTAATTTCGCATACAAGTTGTGTAGGTTGCGTAGTTCAAATAGTTGAAGTTTCGTCATAAAGTGTCTGACTAGTTTTCGAGATATTCGACATTATTTAAAATGAGGGGGTGACCATTACCGTTGCTATGGTGACAGCTGTTGCTAAGAAACCAACGAGAAATTAAACTTTGATCATATGTTGAAAAGGTGGTGTAGTATTAAAGAAATCGAAGTTTACCTTCTATGCGGAATTTTGACTTCAAAAGATACACTCCAAGGCCACAAAAACTGTTGCGAGCCTCCTTAAGACTTGATGGAACACTCATGTAAATGTTGTGGTTCAATTTTATCCTTGGTTTATTTTTTATTTTCCTTTGTGAATAATAGGATTGCCAAATAAATATTGGAGCTCTGCTTTTAGGCTTGGCTAAATCTATGTATTTGAGTGATTTTAAAACTGTTTAACTGCGCTTAATTCCTTTCAGAAATTGAATGGAATCAAACACAGCTGTAGGCATATTTTTGGTTAATAATTGTGTTCAATTACCGAACCCAAATTAACCCAATCACTGCATTCAATCCAGTTCAATATACTGAACAGTTAGATACGTAAGCTGGGCCAATTACATAACTGATATCTTCCACGTACCTTCACTGTTAGAAAATGCTGCATCACTGATCACTACGGGCACATATGCCTAGAACAGAAAAAAAAGGATCAGTGAAAAAAAAAAACAACAACAACAACAACAACAAATAAAAACAAATTCTGTGCTTAAAATTGGCAGTCGCCCAGTCGCCAGTGGCAATTTAAAACTGACCAGGGCCACTAAAAGTCGAGGCCTTATTAAAAATGCCTGATTAGGACTGTGAATAAAAATTACACTGTAGTTACAATAAAAATAAAAGATACATGTACTTTCATTGGAGCACCTTTCTTTTCTTTCCCTTCCTCAACTCCAAGTTCATTGATTGAAGTAAATTGTAAGTTCCTGGAGTGCAAAATTCACGAGTACGAGCGACTGGCAAATTGCTTTCTTCCTTAAAATAATATTAACTTTATTGTTTTTTCTTTTGACAACGTGAAATACCGATAACTAATTTTGTATGTAACATACATTATTAAAGCATTCACAACACAATTTTTGATGATTGTAACGGAAAGAGCAGGTGAACAGAATAGTACTTATACTCAATGTCAATTATTAAGGGAGACATCATTCACTTTGCAAGCATTGTCACTTCCGGCTTTGAAATGTTGTTGCTGAAGCAATACTTTGCTATACTTTTGTGATCCATCTGATTCATGTGACGTTCAAGCACCCATTATTGGAAATTTTTGCATCCACTCGTGAACGTGTTCTTTCCAGCTTTTGTGGAACCCTTACAAATCCTTAACAAATCATCGGCTGGACCCCTCGTTTGCAGCTATCCAAACTCTTTTAGCCATTTCTCTAAAAAGTGGTTATGTCTTCCACCCTTTGCACGGTTCATTGCTATAATACAGGTAAGGAAAAGCACTTGAATATCAATCAATCGAATGAGCAACAAAATGGCAGGAGCTCATTTAAGTTTACTGGACTTTTAATCATCTCCAGTCTCCTTTGCTTAACTCAGTAAAGAGCCAATCTCAATTAATCAAACATGCTCTAACTAATCCCAGCAGACAATTGTCAGTTAAACAAGAGCCAGATTGCCAAAAAGCAAAAACATATCAGTACAAATATGTCAATTGCATTAAAAAAATCCTTTGCTTAAATCTGGAGCCCCCCACCCCCCGGGGAATATGATGATTTTTGAGAAAACCAAAAAATGCCTGCAGCAATAAATTAAATTTCATAAAACGTGAACATTCCTCTAAGACATTCATATTCCACTTAACAGGCAGTCTGGACAGGCAGTCGAGTTCCGTTAGCCTATCTTTCCATTTCTAACGTGGAAAAGGCATTAAGTTCTCTTCAAGTTCTCGGCCACGCGGCCGAGAAATCTTGTAATATGATACTATCACGACAAATTACCCTGCTTTGTACTACCCCCTCAAATTGTGATTTTTTTGTTTTTTGTTTCTTTCTCTTTTTTTCACTTTCTACGAGTAGTATTATATGACATAAAAGGTGCGGTTAAATATTTGACGAAAAGTTTCGTTTTGTTACACAGTGCATTTTTTTTGTCAGACAAACTTTGCTAAAGCACGGAATTTGATTTTACCTGAACACCTGCTAACTTCATGCTGTTCTTGGCGTAAATTTCTTCTCCGTTCTCTGTGTCTATTGCGATTTCTTTCCCTTTGTTCATCTGTAGAATAAAATACAAAAACGTAAGATGCGTAAGATGTAGATTATTTGGTCGTACAAAATTATTTCCAATCACATATAGATTTAGCCTGAGGAGACGGCTGAAATTCAGGCTAATACAGATTACAAATTTACAATCAAGCAAAATGTACCTGACATGTTTTCAGCTCTCTGTTGCCGTCTCTCAGTTTCCCTCTGGCGTTGTTCTTCAGTACCGTTCCGTCTTATTTCTCGTTGCCTTTCTCGTTCTCCGGCAAGATATTCTTCAGTACTGTTCCTTCGTCATTCGCGATTTTGTTCCCTCTCTACTTGACGCTGTTCTTCAGTAGCGTTTCTCCTCCTTTCCCGTTGTCTCTTTCTCTTTTTCTTCGTCTCTGCTCTTCTGTCGTCATATTTTTCTCGGTATGTTAATTGAATATTAAAAAGTTTAATGGAAGATAAGTCTTAAATGGACTTAGCATAAAAAGTCAAGACAAAATTGCAAAGCTGATTACGCCAACCTTCAGTTTGCCACGTCAAAAGACTTACGCGATTCCTCGCACGTCATTGGCTGGAAGCTGGGCGAAATTTGCGTTATGTAAGAAAGTCATGAAATGCGACGGTCGTACGGCGCACGCGCCCGTGATCCATTCCGCTTGCCATGAGCATGAAAATTTACCAGCACGCCTCTTAGTATGAGTATGGGGCTCCGCAGGCGCGGCTTCGCCGCGCGGAGCTCCGCTAAGATTCCAATGTTGTAATCCAAAGCAGATACTGAGACGACATACGCGGATTCTGCTGATTTGTAGATGAATTTTAGCTCTGAATACGAGATAGATGCGGAACACGAAGTCGACAGTACACCGACAAATGATGAAGAAAGTGCCGTCCTGGCCATATCTGCTACAAACTGCTAACCAACAAAGAATGAATCGCTCAATGCAAAAAGAAAATAAAGGCAAACTTAGAACTGGAACAGCAAATAAAGCAACGATTGGCCTTGGAGGGTCGTGAAGAAGCCGGAATGATGAGTTTCGCCCGTGATTGTTTACATTTTATTTCGCACGTTCGGTCTTCACCTTTGGTCTTGGTTTTCCTGCTCTCCGCTTCTCGCATTTGAGATTTATATTCAAGCTGAGGGAATCTCTTACAGAAATGAAAATTTTAATAGAGCATTAATTTCTTCATTTATTTACTTTACATAGAAGTAAATGTGGAAACTGCGATATTACTTACGTCTTGTCCATTTCTGTAACCAGTATTAACAATAACAACAATTTATAACACTAGTGAATCGGGAGGGCAATTGACGAGAATCATAAGTACGAGAGTTTGTAAGTATCGGTTCAACTGAGATTATCTTACCAATCGTTTTTCTTGTTTCAACGTGCGAGCAGTTTCCTCCGATCCTACGCGCGATCAGAAATGTACAAATTATGTAAATCAACCGGCCCTCGCTTCTTGACTCGCGACTCTAGGCTTCGCCACTCATCGCTCGCACTTCGATCTTCTTGCGGCCTTTCTTCGCACAAAGAAATGTTAATAAAAGGGGAAAAAGACTGCTTGCAGTCTACTTCAACGGAGGATATGAACAAGGGATCTCTACACAGTAATGTTTTGTTACGCTCGAGTGATTTAAATTGACTCAAGACAAAATTGTCATAGCGAGGCACGTTCATAGACTAGGATAAGGAATAATGGCAATGGTTTTTTATTGTGGAGAAAGCGCGTTCGGTTCTGCTGAAGGAGGACTTTCTATAAATACGGTCTTTAATTTTAAACCTTACGCTGTTTTGGCAACCGCTTACATGTAATTATTTAGCGCTTACCGTGTAGCCAACTTGAATAATTCGCAAAGGTAATAATTTTCTGCGTACCGCGTATCGCGTAGCGGGCTCCCCCAAAAATAGTTCATGTGGCAGGGTATTCTGTGGTTAATCGGCCGTTGAATCATTGGAAATACACAAAAAGCTATCGTTTGATCGGATACCTTCTTCTGCGACAACAAATCTTTGATTAAAATGCATCTAGCGTAGTATCAAGCGTAGTATCAAGTGCTTGGAAGGCTGCCGCTTTGCTCGCTATTGCTTTACAAAATCCATTCATTTCGTCTCTTCACCTCCGGTCGCTCGCCGTGATACGTCTACTTCTCGGAGCAATACGAACGGTCGACAGTTTTCTGTACATCTTCGAGAGCTCAAGAGAAATATAGCTCCGATGGAGATAGCGGGAGACTGCGAGTTCTTGATTTGACGTCACAAGGTGACTAGTCCCATGCCCTCACTGGTCGACCAATGAACCAAAATGGTGTCTATTTTTACCTGATTTTCCGTACTTCAACCGCGCACAGAAAATCAGGGATTAAACCAAATCAAAAAATTTTTGTCACGAAATGCTCCAAATGATAACAATTTATTTGACGGGGAAAAAAGTTTGGGTTTAGGTGCACTTTAAAATTTTGTGGCTGAATTCCCGAACTCCCTCTTACAACGCAGGAGACAAAACAATGAGAATAAATTATAATAATTAGAAAAACGCGGGAAAGGACACCACAACAGTATTTGTACTTCGCTTTCGCTCAACTGTCGATGCATTTAGCTTTAAGAACGGTAGCACTCTTTATATGTAATTATGGTAGTTTGCGTACGCACACGTTCACTAGTAGGGCGATCGTTTATTTTCCTACAGTATATTGATGGGGACGTTTAAAACGCCACAGCTAACTAAACAAACCAACTTAGTAATTTGCTTCAACGGCTTCTTTCCTTCAGTCGGAAACTTTTCATCGCCTTGGGCCAATAAAGAAAGCTGATCCAGTCGCTTTCTTTGTAGGACAAAGATGGACCATTTTTACATACACTCCATTCGCATATACACAAACGACTTGAAATTGCAATCCAGTTTACTCCAATTGATTTTTCATTTAATTTGAGTCCATTCATTTCAAATTAATGCGATGACTTTAGTGGCGAAATTTTGCTGTATTTAAATTTCTTTTGGAAAGCGCGCACTGCGATGTTCATTATGCGAGGGTAGAAAATAGCATTATTTCATCATTTAAAACCACACCCATATTAGCACATTTGGGTGCATCGTAAAGCACCAATTATCTCTTTACAAGTATCTACTTACCAATTTCCTCGCTATTAAGACTTATGCGAATATACTTGGAGCAACTTTCCAGTCTAATATTTCGGATAGCCTCGAAACAAAAATGCGGCGACCGAATGAAAGAAGCTTAATATTATTACACAAATTACGTCCCTTTGCCACACGCTTATATATTCGTTTATGTCCAACTATGTGCTTGGTAACTCAGAAACAGGTTATATATATATATATATATATATATATATATATATATATATATATATATACAAATAAAGAAAGAAATTGTTACTAGTTACTCGAGTTTCATGCTCAAGGCGATCATCAGACTGAGTCAGTCTACGAAAAGATGTCAGTTATAGATGTTCAAATTCAGGAACGGTTGGAGCGACGCTTCTTCTGATTGGTTGCCACGAAGAACTTGTTTTCGTGGCGGCATTTTGTTACCAGCTCGGATTTCTTGTTCAAAAGGGAGAAATTTTGAGAGGTCAAGATGCAAAGTTTCTCAGATAAGCACAGGTTACAGCGAGAAGGATTGCCTTTGTATGCCCTTGCTCTTTTAATGATGCGCCAGTTGATTTTGTAGTTTATGTTTCCGTCCTTTAAGTTCCAGATGTATTTTGAAAGTACAGTGTCATGTGAGTGTTTTCGGTCTTTGAAAGAAAGTTTGTGATTGTTGTATCGTGTTTTGAACTCATTTTCTGTCATGCCAATGTAGGTCCTTGAGTTACCGGAAGTTGTTGTGACAGTAGCTTCGTAGATAATGTTTTTAGTGAGGCACGTGCAATTGTAGAAACAAAAACCTTTGCCCTCTTGACGGCACGTGCCTCACTAAAAACATTATCTACGAAGCTACTGTCACAACAACTTCCGGTAACTCAAGGACCTACATTGGCATGACAGAAAATGAGTTCAAAACACGATACAACAATCACAAACTTTCTTTCAAAGACCGAAAACACTCACATGACACTGTACTTTCAAAATACATCTGGAACTTAAAGGACGGAAACATAAACTACAAAATCAACTGGCGCATCATTAAAAGAGCAAGGGCATACAAAGGCAATCCTTCTCGCTGTAACCTGTGCTTATCTGAGAAACTTTGCATCTTGACCTCTCAAAATTTCTCCCTTTTGAACAAGAAATCCGAGCTGGTAACAAAATGCCGCCACGAAAACAAGTTCTTCGTGGCAACCAATCAGAAGAAGCGTCGCTCCAACCGTTCCTGAATTTGAACATCTATAACTGACATCTTTTCGTAGACTGACTCAGTCTGATGATCGCCTTGAGCGTGAAACTCGAGTAACTAGTAACAATTTCTTTCTTTATTTGTATTTTGCTCTGCATGTTTCTGCATTGAGCACTCCTAAGATAAGTGAAGCAATTTTATTTCTTGTTTATTCGTTTAGATATATATATATATATACAATTTCTTTCTTTATTTGTATATATATATATATATATATATAGAATGTATATTAGTGACGGTCAAGTAGCCAACTCCAGTTAAGACTTTTCAGCTTTATTTGCTCAACGTTTCGGCCGTCTCGGCCTTCTTCAGGAGCGTAATGACGGCATAACGGTGAGTGTCAACGGAATTATTTAAAATGTGGAATTACAATAGTGATTGGTTACATAAGCTCACGTGCGACGAAGTTAAGTGCACGTGGCGATGTAGTGCAATGGTGAACTATATATATAACATGCAATAAAATTCGAAAATAGAAACAAAACAGTATATATATATATATATATATATATATATACTAGTTTACTAGTTTGAGCACTCTGACATGGTACGATGATACCACATGTGTGGGATCGTCTGAGGTGGCTATATAGCCGCTAATCTCAACTCCAGCATCAGCACTGCACTGGTGAGGCCCAGAAGGCCGAAACAGTACTGTCTGCAGTTAGTTTTATATATATATATTTATATATAAAAAAAACAGTTAATGGTTGCCTCAGGCCAACAAAGAATGCCACTGCGTCAGGAGGATCAAAGATTCACAGTCCAAGCCTCACTGCATGGAATTAAAACTCGTTGAAGGAAAGCGAGGACGGACAACTTCTGACGATTAAAAAGTTAAAAAATTTAATAAAAAATAAAAACGTTTCGGTCTTAGACCTTCATCAGTTACATGAAAAATTAAACTTATCAAATCTACCTAAATAAGATTACAGAACAAAACAAGACGCAAAATACAATTCAACGCTATGAGTTAAATTGTATGACTGTACGCGTTGAATTGTATTTTGCGTCTTGTTTTGTTCTGTAATCTTATTTAGGTAGATTTGATAAGTTTAATTTTTCATGTAACTGATGAAGGTCTAAGACCGAAACGTTTTTATTTTTTATTAAATTTTTTAACTTTTTAATCGTCAGAAGTTGTCCGTCCTCGCTTTCCTTCAACGAGTATATTTAACAATTATTCTACGAGGGCGCGCTGGATATCGAATGATAGATAACCAACGAGGCGCGTAGCGCCGAGTTGGTTATAATCATTTGATATCCAGCAAGCCCGAGTAGAATAATTGTTTTATTAAAAACTTAACCACTATTTAGAAAAAAAAAATCAGAAAGAATGGGAAAAATGAGAAAAGAAATTTAAGCGGAACAAGAATCGATCACATGACTGAACGAAAAAGGCGCCAAAACCTTGCGAAGTGTTGCAGCGTTTCATTGCAAAGCTGAATGAATCAATGAAAACTGCTCGAAAGTGAGCAAAGTAGCACACGTTTTGGAAAAAAATCTTCTAATTATTGGCTCTGAAATATGGTACATGTTTGATTTTTCCTGAACATTGTTGTAATCATCGTTCAAAGCGGATTGAAGCTGTACAATTTCACCATATAGCTGCAGGAGTTGAAACTGAACAAGTTTGTAATCTGTTCGCACAACGGAGCCATCATGTGCGTGCTTGATCGAACTGAAGACAGAACAAATTTGAACAGTTGAACTTGAAGAGGTATTTTCTATGCAGCTCAGAAGCAAGATTACTGTAGCGAGGAACATTAGAATTCACCATCATAGTTTGTTAAGCGCAAAGCGCAAAATGCAGTCGTTCTCGGTTTAGAGGTTGCGGACGGAATGGTAAAAACAACATTCAAACAACTGGGAAAGCGATTCAACTCCGTTTACATGGCATCCAATTTCTATTTGAGCATTTAGACCTGTTGGAACACAGAGCTACAACAAGTGCAGGTAAACCAGTGTCCTGATTTTGCATGTTAAAGCCGAAAAACAATCTCGCCCTTCCTTCCTTCTTGGTAGTTTGCAGCTGTATTTTTTTTAGCACTTGTTTAGGCTGCTTCAGGATTTTCGCACCGACTCGCCATGAATGTGTGATAGTTTTTATTAAATGCTCCAGCCCCATTTCATTGTGTTTTATTTTATGTCTTGTCTTGATATTTTGAAGTGGAAATCCTTTCTGATACTACCTACCGTTTGTTCAATTTCAATGATCGACGTGACGATCGATGAAAGAAATTAATTGTCAACACAACGCTTAATGCTTAAATTTCTATTTCTGCACAGTTTCTTCAAACAATATTGAATTGTGTTAGACGACGCTGTTGGTGATGCTTGTTGGTGACGTTGTCGGAATTTCTGCTAAATTTAAATTTGCTGGCAAGTGATTTTTCTCGTCCATTTTTCTCGCCGGGTTGCTCGCGAGGAAAAAACTTTCAGCTCACTTTGTTGTTGAGTGTTCATTGACCATATTTGGTCTTAGCAGGTATATGAGCTGATAGCCTAGCTCCGTTGAGCCAATCAAAATGCTAGAAATCCAATATACCTAGTCCAGTTTTTAATAAATATATATATATATATATATATATATATATATAAACGAATAAACAATGAAGAGATTGCTTCACTTATCCTAGGAGTGCTCTATGCATGAATATGCAGAGCTAAATACAAATTTAAAGATAGAAAGTAGTTGTAACTCGAGTTTCACGCACTAAGCGATCATCAGACTGAGTGTACATGTGAGAAAGTTTCTCACACGTACACTCAGTCTCATGGTTGCTTAGTGCGTGAAACTCGAGTTACAATTACTTTCTATCTTTAAATTTGTATATATATATATATATATATATATATAAACAAAAAAATGCAAATGGTTTCACACAATCGAGTGAGTGCTCGATGCAAATACATGCAGAGCGGAATACTATAATTAAAAGATGGAGACTGCACGGACAGTTACTTAAGTTTCACGCACAAGGCGATCATCAGACTGTGCCGTTAATGGCAGTCGAAAGAAAATTTAAACTACATTCATGGAGGGCGGTTTGAGCGATCCTGCTTCTGATTGGCTGCATAAAACTTGTTTTCGTGCCTGCACTTTGTGATTAATTCAGATCTCTTATTAAGGAGAGTAGATCTGTCAGCGGATAGAATGCAGAGCTTCTCTGTCAGACACAAATTGCAGCGCGACGGGTTTCCCCTGTAAGAGCTTGCTTGCGTGACAATTGACCACTTGATCGAGAAATCGGTGTTTTTGTCTCTTTGGTCCCAGATGTACTTTGATAGGACAGTGTCGTGGGAATGCTTACGGTGCTTGAAAGAGAGCTTGTGGTTGTTGTATCTAGTTTTGAAGCTGTGTTCTGCCATGCCAATATAAATCTTTGTTTCGCCGGATGTGGTAGTGACAGTTGCTTTGTAGACGATGTTGTTGACAAGGCATGCACGGTCAAGAGGGACACCGCGGCAAAATGCACTGCGCACGCGCTGTATTTTTACTTCTTGTCAATGCTCCCCTATTGAAAACTATTGGCAAGAATAACAAACTCAGGTTCCGACCGCGAATTTTGAAAAACTTAAGCTCCAGACATCAAACTTAAGGTTAAAAAATCCAGAGCAGCTTCAATATAGTTTTATCTGTTTCTACACCTTTGCACCTCGTAGTTTCGGGTTTGCACCCACAGCGAAAAACATCATGAAAGTCGATAGTTTACGTTCGCATGTCGCCATTGTAGTGGCATTAGGGAGTTTAAGCAACCACCACAGCGACGGCAACAAGAACGTCGAAAAACAATAGGCCTTAATGAGCTAAACAATGACTCTGCACGTGCGTTACACATTCTGGTACATTTCTTTGCCGTCCTCTGCAAAACAACAACGTGAAATGACCAGTTTTAAGTTTTTTTTTTGGAGAACGGGAACACACGAGGGTGAATACTTCTTCTCTTACTGGACTTGAGCGCCATCCCTGCGAATTCAGTGCCCGGACAGTTCGAAAGCACACCGAATGAAAATGAACAACATAAGCTCGAAACCGGAAATGGCCGAAGTGAGCGCATGCGCAGACGTTTTGCCGCGGTGTCGTCAAGAGGGCAAAGGTCCTTGTTTCTGCAGTTGCATGATTTAGACTCGGCGCGTGCGCCGCTATTTGCTAGGATCTTAGCGTTGTGGCTCTTGATGATGCTTGACATGTTCCCCGTGCAGCTATAGGTGACCTTCACATTACTCCTGTTGAATATCTTGTGTAATACGTGCGATTTGGGGAAGTGCTTGTCGATAAGGCGGAGGAACGAACTCGCAATGTTCGTCTGGACATTCTCGCTGTATGGCGGATTGAACCAAATGATGTTTCTTGGTCTGTTCCTGCGTCTGTGGCTTGTTTGGTTGTTGTTCCTCGCATATTGAAGGCACTCACGATAGCCGCTGGTCTTGAGGGCATCATTGTAGACCCGTGAGGCCTTATTAAATTCGTCGGCATCACAAGATAAGCTTGAAATTCTGGTGCTTATAGTTGCAGGTAGGTGCTTGATTATAGAAGGTGGGTGGTTGGACTTTGCGTTTATGTAAAGCGGATAGTTGTCTGGCTTTCTATACGGGCAAAACTTTCCGGTAGAGAGATTCAGTGTCACGTCAAGGTAATTGACAATTTTCAAATTTGATTGGGCTGTTATTTGAAGGCCTAGCTCTCCAATAATCTTTGAAAAATCTTTTCTCATCTTGTCAAGAGATCTTGCGCTCATATTCTTAAATACGGCCAGGCCATCATCCCTGTACAGGCCGATGTTTCCATTGGGATAGGCGGATGTAAGCTTGTGTAGGATATATAGACCCACCAGCTCACACACTTCAGCGCCATCGTAGCTGCCCATTGCTACATCGAACATAGGCGAATTACCTCTCTTGACCCATGGTTCGTTGTTGCTGAACAGAAGGGTCTTCCTCGAGTGCATGATAATCTCAATATCTTCATCAGAAATGGTAGTAAATTGCCTCGCGTAGTCTAGCGACAACTTTAGAAGGGCTTCAGAAATGGACGGATAGAAATCAACTATATCAAAAATCAGGAAGGTGTGCTGACTCTTGTCTTCTATATCAGAGAACCAATCGATAACAGAGCGTGTGTTTCTCCATTGGTTGGCGTTAGTTTGGGATCTGATGCTGTTGTTTACTCTGTCTAGTACTTGCTTGCTGATCAGCCCTAGATTATTCTTTGCTGGGTTAAGTAGCCTGCATTTGGGATTGTTTTGAAAGTTCTCCTTGTGGTCTTTAAGGGAGATAAATGCTTGCCTTCTTGCAGTTGATTCGATCCTATCACCAATTTCAAGCTTGGCAGTGATGTCATTCAGCTCCTGGTTCACATTGCTAATGGATTGCTCGTCTGATGATGGCCTATCAATGATTTGGTTCAATCATTTGGTTCAATCCGCCATACAGCGAGAATGTCCAGACGAACATTGCGAGTTCGTTCCTCCGCCTTATCGACAAGCACTTCCCCAAATCGCACGTATTACACAAGATATTCAACAGGAGTAATGTGAAGGTCAGCTATAGATGAAGGTCAGCAGCTATAGGTGAAGGTCAGCAGGGATGATGGCCTGGTCGTATTTAAGAATATGAGCGCAAGATCTCTTGACAAGATGAGAAAAGATTTTTCAAAGATTATTGGAGAGCTAGGCCTTCAAATAACAGCCCAATCAAATTTGAAAATTGTCAATTACCTTGACGTGACACTGAATCTCTCTACCGGAAAGTTTTGCCCGTATAGAAAGCCAGACAACTATCCGCTTTACATAAACGCAAAGTCCAACCACCCACCTTCTATAATCAAGCACCTACCTGCAACTATAAGCACCAGAATTTCAAGCTTATCTTGTGATGCCGACGAATTTAATAAGGCCTCGCGGGTCTACAATGATGCCCTCAAGACCAGCGGCTATCGTGAGTGCCTTCAATATGCGAGGAACAACAACCAAACAAGCCACAGACGCAGGAACAGACCAAGAAACATCATTTGGTTCAATCCGCCATACAGCGAGAATGTCCAGACGAACATTGCGAGTTCGTTCCTCCGCCTTATCGACAAGCACTTCCCCAAATCGCACGTATTACACAAGATATTCAACAGGAGTAATGTGAAGGTCAGCTATAGCTGCACGGGGAACATGTCAAGCATCATCAAGAGCCACAACGCTAAGATCCTAGCAAATAGCGGCACACGCGCCGAGTCTAAATCATGCAACTGCAGAAACAAGGACCTTTGCCCTCTTGACCGTGCATGCCTTGTCAACAACATCGTCTACAAAGCAACTGTCACTACCACATCCGGCGAAACAAAGATTTATATTGGCATGGCAGAACACAGCTTCAAAACTAGATACAACAACCACAAGCTCTCTTTCAAGCACCGTAAGCATTCCCACGACACTGTCCTATCAAAGTACATCTGGGACCAAAGAGACAAAAACACCGATTTCTCGATCAAGTGGTCAATTGTCACGCAAGCAAGCTCTTACAGGGGAAACCCGTCGCGCTGCAATTTGTGTCTGACAGAGAAGCTCTGCATTCTATCCGCTGACAGATCTACTCTCCTTAATAAGAGATCTGAATTAATCACAAAGTGCAGGCACGAAAACAAGTTTTATGCAGCCAATCAGAAGCAGGATCGCTCAAACCGCCCTCCATGAATGTAGTTTAAATTTTCTTTCGACTGCCATTAACGGCACAGTCTGATGATCGCCTTGTGCGTGAAACTTAAGTAACTGTCCGTGCAGTCTCCATCTTTTAATTATAGTATATATATATATATATATATATATATATCTACCTGGATTTTTGAAAAGGTGGCTCCTGAAGATTTGCCCATTTTGGCCGGAACGACACCGAAACCGGGTTTTTTGGACTCCCATGAGCCTAGAAACCACACGGGAGAGAAAAGAGAAGGGAGGGGAGGGAGGGGAGAAGAAAAAAGGACTGCTGGCACTCATAATTTTTATATTGCCTACTTTGGAGATAGTTTCTGAACGACAAAAATTAGTGCTCGCGACACACCGCTCGGACACCTCAACCGAGCGGTACCGTTTTCAAAAATCCGGGTATATATTGGCATGAAATGGGCTAAAATGGCCAAGAAATGCTCAAGAGGCGGCTCATCAGCCAGAATTCGGTCATTTTTTGCCATCTGACAACAATTGCTTGCAATATCTACCTGGATTTTTGAAAGGGTGGCTCCTGAAGATTTGCCCATTTTGGCTGGAACGACATCGAAACCGGGTTTATTGGACTCCCATGAGCCTAGAAACCACACGGGAGAGAAAAGAGAAGGGAGGGGAGAGAGGGGAGAAGAAAAAAGGACTGCTCTCACTCATAATTTTTATATTGCCTACTTTGGAGATAGTTTCTGAACGACAAAAAAGTGCTCGCGACACACCGCTCGGACACCTCAACCGAGCGGTACCGTTTTCAAAAATCCGGGTATATATTGGCATGAAATGGGCTAAAATGGCCAAGAAATGCTCAAGAGGCCGCTCATCAGCCAGAATTCGGTCAGTTTTTGCCATCTGACAACAATTGCTTGCAATATCTACCTGGATTTTTGAAAAGGTGGCTCCTGAAGATTTGCCCATTTTGGCCGGAACGACACCGAAACCGGGTTTTTTGGACTCCCATGAGCCTAGAAACCACACGGGAGAGAAAAGAGAAGGGAGGGGAGGGAGGGGAGAAGAAAAAAGGACTGCTGGCACTCATAATTTTTATATTGCCTACTTTGGAGATAGTTTCTGAACGACAAAAAAGTGCTCGCGACACACCGCTCGGACACCTCAACCGAGCGGTACCGTTTTCAAAAATCCGGGTATATATTGGCATGAAATGGGCTAAAATGGCCAAGAAATGCTCAAGAGGCCGCTCATCAGCCAGAATTCGGTCATTTTTTGCCATCTGACAACAATTGCTTGCAATATCTACCTGGATTTTTGAAAGGGTGGCTCCTGAAGATTTGCCCATTTTGGCTGGAACGACATCGAAACCGGGTTTATTGGACTCCCATGAGCCTAGAAACCACACGGGAGAGAAAAGAGAAGGGAGGGGAGAGAGGGGAGAAGAAAAAAGGACTGCTCTCACTCATAATTTTTATATTGCCTACTTTGGAGATAGTTTCTGAACGACAAAAAAGTGCTCGCGACACACCGCTCGGACACCTCAACCGAGCGGTACCGTTTTCAAAAATCCGGGTATATATTGGCATGAAATGGGCTAAAATGGCCAAGAAATGCTCAAGAGGCCGCTCATCAGCCAGAATTCGGTCAGTTTTTGCCATCTGACAACAATTGCTTGCAATATCTACCTGGATTTTTGAAAAGGTGGCTCCTGAAGATTTGCCCATTTTGGCCGGAACGACACCGAAACCGGGTTTTTTGGACTCCCATGAGCCTAGAAACCACACGGGAGAGAAAAGAGAAGGGAGGGGAGGGAGGGGAGAAGAAAAAAGGACTGCTGGCACTCATAATTTTTATATTGCCTACTTTGGAGATAGTTTCTGAACGACAAAAAAGTGCTCGCGACACACCGCTCGGACACCTCAACCGAGCGGTACCGTTTTCAAAAATCCGGGTATATATTGGCATGAAATGGGCTAAAATGGCCAAGAAATGCTCAAGAGGCCGCTCATCAGCCAGAATTCGGTCATTTTTTGCCATCTGACAACAATTGCTTGCAATATCTACCTGGATTTTTGAAAGGGTGGCTCCTGAAGATTTGCCCATTTTGGCTGGAACGACATCGAAACCGGGTTTATTGGACTCCCATGAGCCTAGAAACCACACGGGAGAGAAAAGAGAAGGGAGGGGAGAGAGGGGAGAAGAAAAAAGGACTGCTCTCACTCATAATTTTTATATTGCCTACTTTGGAGATAGTTTCTGAACGACAAAAAAGTGCTCGCGACACACCGCTCGGACACCTCAACCGAGCGGTACCGTTTTCAAAAATCCGGGTATATATTGGCATGAAATGGGCTAAAATGGCCAAGAAATGCTCAAGAGGCCGCTCATCAGCCAGAATTCGGTCAGTTTTTGCCATCTGACAACAATTGCTTGCAATATCTACCTGGATTTTTGAAAAGGTGGCTCCTGAAGATTTGCCCATTTTGGCCGGAACGACACCGAAACCGGGTTTTTTGGACTCCCATGAGCCTAGAAACCACACGGGAGAGAAAAGAGAAGGGAGGGGAGGGAGGGGAGAAGAAAAAAGGACTGCTGGCACTCATAATTTTTATATTGCCTACTTTGGAGATAGTTTCTGAACGACAAAAAAGTGCTCGCGACACACCGCTCGGACACCTCAACCGAGCGGTACCGTTTTCAAAAATCCGGGTATATATTGGCATGAAATGGGCTAAAATGGCCAAGAAATGCTCAAGAGGCGGCTCATCAGCCAGAATTCGGTCATTTTTTGCCATCTGACAACAATTGCTTGCAATATCTACCTGGATTTTTGAAAGGGTGGCTCCTGAAGATTTGCCCATTTTGGCTGGAACGACATCGAAACCGGGTTTATTGGACTCCCATGAGCCTAGAAACCACACGGGAGAGAAAAGAGAAGGGAGGGGAGAGAGGGGAGAAGAAAAAAGGACTGCTCTCACTCATAATTTTTATATTGCCTACTTTGGAGATAGTTTCTGAACGACAAAAAAGTGCTCGCGACACACCGCTCGGACACCTCAACCGAGCGGTACCGTTTTCAAAAATCCGGGTATATATTGGAATGAAATGGGCTAAAATGGCCAAGAAATGCTCAAGAGGCCGCTCATCAGCCAGAATTCGGTCATTTTTTGCCATCTGACAACAATTGCTTGCAATATCTACCTGGATTTTTGAAAAGGTGGCTCCTGAAGATTTGCCCATTTTGGCCGGAACGACACCGAAACCGGGTTTTTTGGACTCCCATGAGCCTAGAAACCACACGGGAGAGAAAAGAGAAGGGAGGGGAGAGAGGGGAGAAGAAAAAAGGACTGCTGGCACTCATAATTTTTATATTGCCTACTTTGGAGATAGTTTCTGAACGACAAAAAAGTGCTCGCGACACATCGCTCGGACACCTCAACCGAGCGGTACCGTTTTCAAAAATCCGGGTATATATTGGCATGAAATGGGCTAAAATGGCCAAGAAATGCTCAAGACGCCGCTCATCAGCCAGAATTCGGTCATGTTTTGCCATCTGACAACAATTGCTTGCAATATCTACCTGGATTTTTGAAAAGGTGGCTCCTGAAGATTTGCCCATTTTGGCCGGAACGACACCGAAACCGGGTTTTTTGGACTCCCATGAGCCTAGAAACCACACGGGAGAGAAAAGAGAAGGGAGGGGAGAGAGGGGAGAAGAAAAAAGGACTGCTGGCACTCATAATTTTTATATTGCCTACTTTGGAGATAGTTTCTGAACGACAAAAAAGTGCTCGCGACACACCGCTCGGACACCTCAACCGAGCGGTACCGTTTTCAAAAATCCGGGTATATATTGGCATGAAATGGGCTAAAATGGCCAAGAAATGCTCAAGAGGCCGCTCGTCAGCCAGAATTCGGTCAGTTTTTGCCATCTGACAACAATTGCTTGCAATATCTACCTGGATTTTTGAAAAGGTGGCTCCTGAAGATTTGCCCATTTTGGCCGGAACGACACCGAAACCGGGTTTTTTGGACTCCCATGAGCCTAGAAACCACACGGGAGAGAAAAGAGAAGGGAGGGGAGGGAGGGGAGAAGAAAAAAGGACTGCTGGCACTCATAATTTTTATATTGCCTACTTTGGAGATAGTTTCTGAACGACAAAAAAGTGCTCGCGACACACCGCTCGGACACCTCAACCGAGCGGTACCGTTTTCAAAAATCCGGGTATATATTGGCATGAAATGGGCTAAAATGGCCAAGAAATGCTCAAGAGGCGGCTCATCAGCCAGAATTCGGTCATTTTTTGCCATCTGACAACAATTGCTTGCAATATCTACCTGGATTTTTGAAAGGGTGGCTCCTGAAGATTTGCCCATTTTGGCTGGAACGACATCGAAACCGGGTTTATTGGACTCCCATGAGCCTAGAAACCACACGGGAGAGAAAAGAGAAGGGAGGGGAGAGAGGGGAGAAGAAAAAAGGACTGCTCTCACTCATAATTTTTATATTGCCTACTTTGGAGATAGTTTCTGAACGACAAAAAAGTGCTCGCGACACACCGCTCGGACACCTCAACCGAGCGGTACCGTTTTCAAAAATCCGGGTATATATTGGAATGAAATGGGCTAAAATGGCCAAGAAATGCTCAAGAGGCCGCTCATCAGCCAGAATTCGGTCATTTTTTGCCATCTGACAACAATTGCTTGCAATATCTACCTGGATTTTTGAAAAGGTGGCTCCTGAAGATTTGCCCATTTTGGCCGGAACGACACCGAAACCGGGTTTTTTGGACTCCCATGAGCCTAGAAACCACACGGGAGAGAAAAGAGAAGGGAGGGGAGAGAGGGGAGAAGAAAAAAGGACTGCTGGCACTCATAATTTTTATATTGCCTACTTTGGAGATAGTTTCTGAACGACAAAAAAGTGCTCGCGACACACCGCTCGGACACCTCAACCGAGCGGTACCGTTTTCAAAAATCCGGGTATATATTGGCATGAAATGGGCTAAAATGGCCAAGAAATGCTCAAGAGGCCGCTCATCAGCCAGAATTCGGTCAGTTTTTGCCATCTGACAACAATTGCTTGCAATATCTACCTGGATTTTTGAAAAGGTGGCTCCTGAAGATTTGCCCATTTTGGCCGGAACGACACCGAAACCGGGTTTTTTGGACTCCCATGAGCCTAGAAACCACACGGGAGAGAAAAGAGAAGGGAGGGGAGGGAGGGGAGAAGAAAAAAGGACTGCTGGCACTCATAATTTTTATATTGCCTACTTTGGAGATAGTTTCTGAACGACAAAAAAGTGCTCGCGACACACCGCTCGGACACCTCAACCGAGCGGTACCGTTTTCAAAAATCCGGGTATATATTGGCATGAAATGGGCTAAAATGGCCAAGAAATGCTCAAGAGGCGGCTCATCAGCCAGAATTCGGTCATTTTTTGCCATCTGACAACAATTGCTTGCAATATCTACCTGGATTTTTGAAAGGGTGGCTCCTGAAGATTTGCCCATTTTGGCTGGAACGACATCGAAACCGGGTTTATTGGACTCCCATGAGCCTAGAAACCACACGGGAGAGAAAAGAGAAGGGAGGGGAGAGAGGGGAGAAGAAAAAAGGACTGCTCTCACTCATAATTTTTATATTGCCTACTTTGGAGATAGTTTCTGAACGACAAAAAAGTGCTCGCGACACACCGCTCGGACACCTCAACCGAGCGGTACCGTTTTCAAAAATCCGGGTATATATTGGAATGAAATGGGCTAAAATGGCCAAGAAATGCTCAAGAGGCCGCTCATCAGCCAGAATTCGGTCATTTTTTGCCATCTGACAACAATTGCTTGCAATATCTACCTGGATTTTTGAAAAGGTGGCTCCTGAAGATTTGCCCATTTTGGCCGGAACGACACCGAAACCGGGTTTTTTGGACTCCCATGAGCCTAGAAACCACACGGGAGAGAAAAGAGAAGGGAGGGGAGAGAGGGGAGAAGAAAAAAGGACTGCTGGCACTCATAATTTTTATATTGCCTACTTTGGAGATAGTTTCTGAACGACAAAAAAGTGCTCGCGACACATCGCTCGGACACCTCAACCGAGCGGTACCGTTTTCAAAAATCCGGGTATATATTGGCATGAAATGGGCTAAAATGGCCAAGAAATGCTCAAGACGCCGCTCATCAGCCAGAATTCGGTCATGTTTTGCCATCTGACAACAATTGCTTGCAATATCTACCTGGATTTTTGAAAAGGTGGCTCCTGAAGATTTGCCCATTTTGGCCGGAACGACACCGAAACCGGGTTTTTTGGACTCCCATGAGCCTAGAAACCACACGGGAGAGAAAAGAGAAGGGAGGGGAGAGAGGGGAGAAGAAAAAAGGACTGCTGGCACTCATAATTTTTATATTGCCTACTTTGGAGATAGTTTCTGAACGACAAAAAAGTGCTCGCGACACACCGCTCGGACACCTCAACCGAGCGGTACCGTTTTCAAAAATCCGGGTATATATTGGCATGAAATGGGCTAAAATGGCCAAGAAATGCTCAAGAGGCCGCTCATCAGCCAGAATTCGGTCAGTTTTTGCCATCTGACAACAATTGCTTGCAATATCTACCTGGATTTTTGAAAAGGTGGCTCCTGAAGATTTGCCCATTTTGGCCGGAACGACACCGAAACCGGGTTTTTTGGACTCCCATGAGCCTAGAAACCACACGGGAGAGAAAAGAGAAGGGAGGGGAGGGAGGGGAGAAGAAAAAAGGACTGCTGGCACTCATAATTTTTATATTGCCTACTTTGGAGATAGTTTCTGAACGACAAAAAAGTGCTCGCGACACACCGCTCGGACACCTCAACCGAGCGGTACCGTTTTCAAAAATCCGGGTATATATTGGCATGAAATGGGCTAAAATGGCCAAGAAATGCTCAAGAGGCCGCTCATCAGCCAGAATTCGGTCATTTTTTGCCATCTGACAACAATTGCTTGCAATATCTACCTGGATTTTTGAAAGGGTGGCTCCTGAAGATTTGCCCATTTTGGCTGGAACGACATCGAAACCGGGTTTATTGGACTCCCATGAGCCTAGAAACCACACGGGAGAGAAAAGAGAAGGGAGGGGAGAGAGGGGAGAAGAAAAAAGGACTGCTCTCACTCATAATTTTTATATTGCCTACTTTGGAGATAGTTTCTGAACGACAAAAAAGTGCTCGCGACACACCGCTCGGACACCTCAACCGAGCGGTACCGTTTTCAAAAATCCGGGTATATATTGGCATGAAATGGGCTAAAATGGCCAAGAAATGCTCAAGAGGCCGCTCATCAGCCAGAATTCGGTCAGTTTTTGCCATCTGACAACAATTGCTTGCAATATCTACCTGGATTTTTGAAAAGGTGGGTCCTGAAGATTTGCCCATTTTGGCCGGAACGACACCGAAACCGGGTTTTTTGGACTCCCATGAGCCTAGAAACCACACGGGAGAGAAAAGAGAAGGGAGGGGAGGGAGGGGAGAAGAAAAAAGGACTGCTGGCACTCATAATTTTTATATTGCCTACTTTGGAGATAGTTTCTGAACGACAAAAAAGTGCTCGCGACACACCGCTCGGACACCTCAACCGAGCGGTACCGTTTTAAAAAATCCGGGTATATATTGGCATGAAATGGGCTAAAATGGCCAAGAAATGCTCAAGAGGCGGCTCATCAGCCAGAATTCGGTCATTTTTTGCCATCTGACAACAATTGCTTGCAATATCTACCTGGATTTTTGAAAGGGTGGCTCCTGAAGATTTGCCCATTTTGGCTGGAACGACATCGAAACCGGGTTTATTGGACTCCCATGAGCCTAGAAACCACACGGGAGAGAAAAGAGAAGGGAGGGGAGAGAGGGGAGAAGAAAAAAGGACTGCTCTCACTCATAATTTTTATATTGCCTACTTTGGAGATAGTTTCTGAACGACAAAAAAGTGCTCGCGACACACCGCTCGGACACCTCAACCGAGCGGTACCGTTTTCAAAAATCCGGGTATATATTGGAATGAAATGGGCTAAAATGGCCAAGAAATGCTCAAGAGGCCGCTCATCAGCCAGAATTCGGTCATTTTTTGCCATCTGACAACAATTGCTTGCAATATCTACCTGGATTTTTGAAAAGGTGGCTCCTGAAGATTTGCCCATTTTGGCCGGAACGACACCGAAACCGGGTTTTTTGGACTCCCATGAGCCTAGAAACCACACGGGAGAGAAAAGAGAAGGGAGGGGAGAGAGGGGAGAAGAAAAAAGGACTGCTGGCACTCATAATTTTTATATTGCCTACTTTGGAGATAGTTTCTGAACGACAAAAAAGTGCTCGCGACACATCGCTCGGACACCTCAACCGAGCGGTACCGTTTTCAAAAATCCGGGTATATATTGGCATGAAATGGGCTAAAATGGCCAAGAAATGCTCAAGACGCCGCTCATCAGCCAGAATTCGGTCATGTTTTGCCATCTGACAACAATTGCTTGCAATATCTACCTGGATTTTTGAAAAGGTGGCTCCTGAAGATTTGCCCATTTTGGCCGGAACGACACCGAAACCGGGTTTTTTGGACTCCCATGAGCCTAGAAACCACACGGGAGAGAAAAGAGAAGGGAGGGGAGAGAGGGGAGAAGAAAAAAGGACTGCTGGCACTCATAATTTTTATATTGCCTACTTTGGAGATAGTTTCTGAACGACAAAAAAGTGCTCGCGACACACCGCTCGGACACCTCAACCGAGCGGTACCGTTTTCAAAAATCCGGGTATATATTGGCATGAAATGGGCTAAAATGGCCAAGAAATGCTCAAGAGGCCGCTCATCAGCCAGAATTCGGTCAGTTTTTGCCATCTGACAACAATTGCTTGCAATATCTACCTGGATTTTTGAAAAGGTGGCTCCTGAAGATTTGCCCATTTTGGCCGGAACGACACCGAAACCGGGTTTTTTGGACTCCCATGAGCCTAGAAACCACACGGGAGAGAAAAGAGAAGGGAGGGGAGGGAGGGGAGAAGAAAAAAGGACTGCTGGCACTCATAATTTTTATATTGCCTACTTTGGAGATAGTTTCTGAACGACAAAAAAGTGCTCGCGACACACCGCTCGGACACCTCAACCGAGCGGTACCGTTTTCAAAAATCCGGGTATATATTGGCATGAAATGGGCTAAAATGGCCAAGAAATGCTCAAGAGGCCGCTCATCAGCCAGAATTCGGTCATTTTTTGCCATCTGACAACAATTGCTTGCAATATCTACCTGGATTTTTGAAAGGGTGGCTCCTGAAGATTTGCCCATTTTGGCTGGAACGACATCGAAACCGGGTTTATTGGACTCCCATGAGCCTAGAAACCACACGGGAGAGAAAAGAGAAGGGAGGGGAGAGAGGGGAGAAGAAAAAAGGACTGCTCTCACTCATAATTTTTATATTGCCTACTTTGGAGATAGTTTCTGAACGACAAAAAAGTGCTCGCGACACACCGCTCGGACACCTCAACCGAGCGGTACCGTTTTCAAAAATCCGGGTATATATTGGCATGAAATGGGCTAAAATGGCCAAGAAATGCTCAAGAGGCCGCTCATCAGCCAGAATTCGGTCATTTTTTGCCATCTGACAACAATTGCTTGCAATATCTACCTGGATTTTTGAAAAGGTGGCTCCTGAAGATTTTCCCATTTTGGCCGGAACGACACCGAAACCGGGTTTTTTGGACTCCCATGAGCCTAGAAACCACACGGGAGAGAAAAGAGAAGGGAGGGGAGGGAGGGGAGAAGAAAAAAGGACTGCTGGCACTCATAATTTTTATATTGCCTACTTTGGAGATAGTTTCTGAACGACAAAAAAGTGCTCGCGACACACCGCTCGGACACCTCAACCGAGCGGTACCGTTTTCAAAAATCCGGGTATATATTGGCATGAAATGGGCTAAAATGGCCAAGAAATGCTCAAGAGGCGGCTCATCAGCCAGAATTCGGTCATTTTTTGCCATCTGACAACAATTGCTTGCAATATCTACCTGGATTTTTGAAAGGGTGGCTCCTGAAGATTTGCCCATTTTGGCTGGAACGACATCGAAACCGGGTTTATTGGACTCCCATGAGCCTAGAAACCACACGGGAGAGAAAAGAGAAGGGAGGGGAGAGAGGGGAGAAGAAAAAAGGACTGCTCTCACTCATAATTTTTATATTGCCTACTTTGGAGATAGTTTCTGAACGACAAAAAAGTGCTCGCGACACACCGCTCGGACACCTCAACCGAGCGGTACCGTTTTCAAAAATCCGGGTATATATTGGAATGAAATGGGCTAAAATGGCCAAGAAATGCTCAAGAGGCCGCTCATCAGCCAGAATTCGGTCATTTTTTGCCATCTGACAACAATTGCTTGCAATATCTACCTGGATTTTTGAAAAGGTGGCTCCTGAAGATTTGCCCATTTTGGCCGGAACGACACCGAAACCGGGTTTTTTGGACTCCCATGAGCCTAGAAACCACACGGGAGAGAAAAGAGAAGGGAGGGGAGAGAGGGGAGAAGAAAAAAGGACTGCTGGCACTCATAATTTTTATATTGCCTACTTTGGAGATAGTTTCTGAACGACAAAAAAGTGCTCGCGACACATCGCTCGGACACCTCAACCGAGCGGTACCGTTTTCAAAAATCCGGGTATATATTGGCATGAAATGGGCTAAAATGGCCAAGAAATGCTCAAGACGCCGCTCATCAGCCAGAATTCGGTCATGTTTTGCCATCTGACAACAATTGCTTGCAATATCTACCTGGATTTTTGAAAAGGTGGCTCCTGAAGATTTGCCCATTTTGGCCGGAACGACACCGAAACCGGGTTTTTTGGACTCCCATGAGCCTAGAAACCACACGGGAGAGAAAAGAGAAGGGAGGGGAGAGAGGGGAGAAGAAAAAAGGACTGCTGGCACTCATAATTTTTATATTGCCTACTTTGGAGATAGTTTCTGAACGACAAAAAAGTGCTCGCGACACACCGCTCGGACACCTCAACCGAGCGGTACCGTTTTCAAAAATCCGGGTATATATTGGCATGAAATGGGCTAAAATGGCCAAGAAATGCTCAAGAGGCCGCTCATCAGCCAGAATTCGGTCAGTTTTTGCCATCTGACAACAATTGCTTGCAATATCTACCTGGATTTTTGAAAAGGTGGCTCCTGAAGATTTGCCCATTTTGGCCGGAACGACACCGAAACCGGGTTTTTTGGACTCCCATGAGCCTAGAAACCACACGGGAGAGAAAAGAGAAGGGAGGGGAGGGAGGGGAGAAGAAAAAAGGACTGCTGGCACTCATAATTTTTATATTGCCTACTTTGGAGATAGTTTCTGAACGACAAAAAAGTGCTCGCGACACACCGCTCGGACACCTCAACCGAGCGGTACCGTTTTCAAAAATCCGGGTATATATTGGCATGAAATGGGCTAAAATGGCCAAGAAATGCTCAAGAGGCGGCTCATCAGCCAGAATTCGGTCATTTTTTGCCATCTGACAACAATTGCTTGCAATATCTACCTGGATTTTTGAAAGGGTGGCTCCTGAAGATTTGCCCATTTTGGCTGGAACGACATCGAAACCGGGTTTATTGGACTCCCATGAGCCTAGAAACCACACGGGAGAGAAAAGAGAAGGGAGGGGAGAGAGGGGAGAAGAAAAAAGGACTGCTCTCACTCATAATTTTTATATTGCCTACTTTGGAGATAGTTTCTGAACGACAAAAAAGTGCTCGCGACACACCGCTCGGACACCTCAACCGAGCGGTACCGTTTTCAAAAATCCGGGTATATATTGGAATGAAATGGGCTAAAATGGCCAAGAAATGCTCAAGAGGCCGCTCATCAGCCAGAATTCGGTCATTTTTTGCCATCTGACAACAATTGCTTGCAATATCTACCTGGATTTTTGAAAAGGTGGCTCCTGAAGATTTGCCCATTTTGGCCGGAACGACACCGAAACCGGGTTTTTTGGACTCCCATGAGCCTAGAAACCACACGGGAGAGAAAAGAGAAGGGAGGGGAGAGAGGGGAGAAGAAAAAAGGACTGCTGGCACTCATAATTTTTATATTGCCTACTTTGGAGATAGTTTCTGAACGACAAAAAAGTGCTCGCGACACACCGCTCGGACACCTCAACCGAGCGGTACCGTTTTCAAAAATCCGGGTATATATTGGCATGAAATGGGCTAAAATGGCCAAGAAATGCTCAAGAGGCCGCTCATCAGCCAGAATTCGGTCAGTTTTTGCCATCTGACAACAATTGCTTGCAATATCTACCTGGATTTTTGAAAAGGTGGCTCCTGAAGATTTGCCCATTTTGGCCGGAACGACACCGAAACCGGGTTTTTTGGACTCCCATGAGCCTAGAAACCACACGGGAGAGAAAAGAGAAGGGAGGGGAGGGAGGGGAGAAGAAAAAAGGACTGCTGGCACTCATAATTTTTATATTGCCTACTTTGGAGATAGTTTCTGAACGACAAAAAAGTGCTCGCGACACACCGCTCGGACACCTCAACCGAGCGGTACCGTTTTCAAAAATCCGGGTATATATTGGCATGAAATGGGCTAAAATGGCCAAGAAATGCTCAAGAGGCGGCTCATCAGCCAGAATTCGGTCATTTTTTGCCATCTGACAACAATTGCTTGCAATATCTACCTGGATTTTTGAAAGGGTGGCTCCTGAAGATTTGCCCATTTTGGCTGGAACGACATCGAAACCGGGTTTATTGGACTCCCATGAGCCTAGAAACCACACGGGAGAGAAAAGAGAAGGGAGGGGAGAGAGGGGAGAAGAAAAAAGGACTGCTCTCACTCATAATTTTTATATTGCCTACTTTGGAGATAGTTTCTGAACGACAAAAAAGTGCTCGCGACACACCGCTCGGACACCTCAACCGAGCGGTACCGTTTTCAAAAATCCGGGTATATATTGGAATGAAATGGGCTAAAATGGCCAAGAAATGCTCAAGAGGCCGCTCATCAGCCAGAATTCGGTCATTTTTTGCCATCTGACAACAATTGCTTGCAATATCTACCTGGATTTTTGAAAAGGTGGCTCCTGAAGATTTGCCCATTTTGGCCGGAACGACACCGAAACCGGGTTTTTTGGACTCCCATGGGCCTAGAAACCACACGGGAGAGAAAAGAGAAGGGAGGGGAGAGAGGGGAGAAGAAAAAAGGACTGCTGGCACTCATAATTTTTATATTGCCTACTTTGGAGATAGTTTCTGAACGACAAAAAAGTGCTCGCGACACATCGCTCGGACACCTCAACCGAGCGGTACCGTTTTCAAAAATCCGGGTATATATTGGAATGAAATGGGCTAAAATGGCCAAGAAATGCTCAAGAGGCCGCTCATCAGCCAGAATTCGGTCATTTTTTGCCATCTGACAACAATTGCTTGCAATATCTACCTGGATTTTTGAAAAGGTGGCTCCTGAAGATTTGCCCATTTTGGCCGGAACGACACCGAAACCGGGTTTTTTGGACTCCCATGAGCCTAGAAACCACACGGGAGAGAAAAGAGAAGGGAGGGGAGAGAGGGGAGAAGAAAAAAGGACTGCTGGCACTCATAATTTTTATATTGCCTACTTTGGAGATAGTTTCTGAACGACAAAAAAGTGCTCGCGACACATCGCTCGGACACCTCAACCGAGCGGTACCGTTTTCAAAAATCCGGGTATATATTGGCATGAAATGGGCTAAAATGGCCAAGAAATGCTCAAGACGCCGCTCATCAGCCAGAATTCGGTCATGTTTTGCCATCTGACAACAATTGCTTGCAATATCTACCTGGATTTTTGAAAAGGTGGCTCCTGAAGATTTGCCCATTTTGGCCGGAACGACACCGAAACCGGGTTTTTTGGACTCCCATGAGCCTAGAAACCACACGGGAGAGAAAAGAGAAGGGAGGGGAGAGAGGGGAGAAGAAAAAAGGACTGCTGGCACTCATAATTTTTATATTGCCTACTTTGGAGATAGTTTCTGAACGACAAAAAAGTGCTCGCGACACACCGCTCGGACACCTCAACCGAGCGGTACCGTTTTCAAAAATCCGGGTATATATTGGCATGAAATGGGCTAAAATGGCCAAGAAATGCTCAAGAGGCCGCTCATCAGCCAGAATTCGGTCATTTTTTGCCATCTGACAACAATTGCTTGCAATATCTACCTGGATTTTTGAAAGGGTGGCTCCTGAAGATTTGCCCATTTTGGCTGGAACGACATCGAAACCGGGTTTATTGGACTCCCATGAGCCTAGAAACCACACGGGAGAGAAAAGAGAAGGGAGGGGAGAGAGGGGAGAAGAAAAAAGGACTGCTCTCACTCATAATTTTTATATTGCCTACTTTGGAGATAGTTTCTGAACGACAAAAAAGTGCTCGCGACACACCGCTCGGACACCTCAACCGAGCGGTACCGTTTTCAAAAATCCGGGTATATATTGGCATGAAATGGGCTAAAATGGCCAAGAAATGCTCAAGAGGCCGCTCATCAGCCAGAATTCGGTCAGTTTTTGCCATCTGACAACAATTGCTTGCAATATCTACCTGGATTTTTGAAAAGGTGGCTCCTGAAGATTTGCCCATTTTGGCCGGAACGACACCGAAACCGGGTTTTTTGGACTCCCATGAGCCTAGAAACCACACGGGAGAGAAAAGAGAAGGGAGGGGAGGGAGGGGAGAAGAAAAAAGGACTGCTGGCACTCATAATTTTTATATTGCCTACTTTGGAGATAGTTTCTGAACGACAAAAAAGTGCTCGCGACACACCGCTCGGACACCTCAACCGAGCGGTACCGTTTTCAAAAATCCGGGTATATATTGGCATGAAATGGGCTAAAATGGCCAAGAAATGCTCAAGAGGCGGCTCATCAGCCAGAATTCGGTCATTTTTTGCCATCTGACAACAATTGCTTGCAATATCTACCTGGATTTTTGAAAGGTGGCTCCTGAAGATTTGCCCATTTTGGCTGGAACGACATCGAAACCGGGTTTATTGGACTCCCATGAGCCTAGAAACCACACGGGAGAGAAAAGAGAAGGGAGGGGAGAGAGGGGAGAAGAAAAAAGGACTGCTCTCACTCATAATTTTTATATTGCCTACTTTGGAGATAGTTTCTGAACGACAAAAAAGTGCTCGCGACACACCGCTCGGACACCTCAACCGAGCGGTACCGTTTTCAAAAATCCGGGTATATATTGGAATGAAATGGGCTAAAATGGCCAAGAAATGCTCAAGAGGCCGCTCATCAGCCAGAATTCGGTCATTTTTTGCCATCTGACAACAATTGCTTGCAATATCTACCTGGATTTTTGAAAGGGTGGCTCCTGAAGATTTGCCCATTTTGGCCGGAACGACACCGAAACCGGGTTTTTTGGACTCCCATGAGCCTAGAAACCACACGGGAGAGAAAAGAGAAGGGAGGGGAGGGAGGGGAGAAGAAAAAAGGACTGCTGGCACTCATAATTTTTATATTGCCTACTTTGGAGATAGTTTCTGAACGACAAAAAAGTGCTCGCGACACACCGCTCGGACACCTCAACCGAGCGGTACCGTTTTCAAAAATCCGGGTATATATTGGCATGAAATGGGCTAAAATGGCCAAGAAATGCTCAAGAGGCGGCTCATCAGCCAGAATTCGGTCATTTTTTGCCATCTGACAACAATTGCTTGCAATATCTACCTGGATTTTTGAAAGGGTGGCTCCTGAAGATTTGCCCATTTTGGCTGGAACGACATCGAAACCGGGTTTATTGGACTCCCATGAGCCTAGAAACCACACGGGAGAGAAAAGAGAAGGGAGGGGAGAGAGGGGAGAAGAAAAAAGGACTGCTCTCACTCATAATTTTTATATTGCCTACTTTGGAGATAGTTTCTGAACGACAAAAAAGTGCTCGCGACACACCGCTCGGACACCTCAACCGAGCGGTACCGTTTTCAAAAATCCGGGTATATATTGGAATGAAATGGGCTAAAATGGCCAAGAAATGCTCAAGAGGCCGCTCATCAGCCAGAATTCGGTCATTTTTTGCCATCTGACAACAATTGCTTGCAATATCTACCTGGATTTTTGAAAAGGTGGCTCCTGAAGATTTGCCCATTTTGGCCGGAACGACACCGAAACCGGGTTTTTTGGACTCCCATGAGCCTAGAAACCACACGGGAGAGAAAAGAGAAGGGAGGGGAGAGAGGGGAGAAGAAAAAAGGACTGCTGGCACTCATAATTTTTATATTGCCTACTTTGGAGATAGTTTCTGAACGACAAAAAAGTGCTCGCGACACATCGCTCGGACACCTCAACCGAGCGGTACCGTTTTCAAAAATCCGGGTATATATTGGCATGAAATGGGCTAAAATGGCCAAGAAATGCTCAAGACGCCGCTCATCAGCCAGAATTCGGTCATGTTTTGCCATCTGACAACAATTGCTTGCAATATCTACCTGGATTTTTGAAAAGGTGGCTCCTGAAGATTTGCCCATTTTGGCCGGAACGACACCGAAACCGGGTTTTTTGGACTCCCATGAGCCTAGAAACCACACGGGAGAGAAAAGAGAAGGGAGGGGAGAGAGGGGAGAAGAAAAAAGGACTGCTGGCACTCATAATTTTTATATTGCCTACTTTGGAGATAGTTTCTGAACGACAAAAAAGTGCTCGCGACACACCGCTCGGACACCTCAACCGAGCGGTACCGTTTTCAAAAATCCGGGTATATATTGGCATGAAATGGGCTAAAATGGCCAAGAAATGCTCAAGAGGCCGCTCATCAGCCAGAATTCGGTCAGTTTTTGCCATCTGACAACAATTGCTTGCAATATCTACCTGGATTTTTGAAAAGGTGGCTCCTGAAGATTTGCCCATTTTGGCCGGAACGACACCGAAACCGGGTTTTTTGGACTCCCATGAGCCTAGAAACCACACGGGAGAGAAAAGAGAAGGGAGGGGAGGGAGGGGAGAAGAAAAAAGGACTGCTGGCACTCATAATTTTTATATTGCCTACTTTGGAGATAGTTTCTGAACGACAAAAAAGTGCTCGCGACACACCGCTCGGACACCTCAACCGAGCGGTACCGTTTTCAAAAATCCGGGTATATATTGGCATGAAATGGGCTAAAATGGCCAAGAAATGCTCAAGAGGCCGCTCATCAGCCAGAATTCGGTCATTTTTTGCCATCTGACAACAATTGCTTGCAATATCTACCTGGATTTTTGAAAGGGTGGCTCCTGAAGATTTGCCCATTTTGGCTGGAACGACATCGAAACCGGGTTTATTGGACTCCCATGAGCCTAGAAACCACACGGGAGAGAAAAGAGAAGGGAGGGGAGAGAGGGGAGAAGAAAAAAGGACTGCTCTCACTCATAATTTTTATATTGCCTACTTTGGAGATAGTTTCTGAACGACAAAAAAGTGCTCGCGACACACCGCTCGGACACCTCAACCGAGCGGTACCGTTTTCAAAAATCCGGGTATATATTGGCATGAAATGGGCTAAAATGGCCAAGAAATGCTCAAGAGGCCGCTCATCAGCCAGAATTCGGTCAGTTTTTGCCATCTGACAACAATTGCTTGCAATATCTACCTGGATTTTTGAAAAGGTGGCTCCTGAAGATTTGCCCATTTTGGCCGGAACGACACCGAAACCGGGTTTTTTGGACTCCCATGAGCCTAGAAACCACACGGGAGAGAAAAGAGAAGGGAGGGGAGGGAGGGGAGAAGAAAAAAGGACTGCTGGCACTCATAATTTTTATATTGCCTACTTTGGAGATAGTTTCTGAACGACAAAAAAGTGCTCGCGACACACCGCTCGGACACCTCAACCGAGCGGTACCGTTTTCAAAAATCCGGGTATATATTGGCATGAAATGGGCTAAAATGGCCAAGAAATGCTCAAGAGGCGGCTCATCAGCCAGAATTCGGTCATTTTTTGCCATCTGACAACAATTGCTTGCAATATCTACCTGGATTTTTGAAAGGTGGCTCCTGAAGATTTGCCCATTTTGGCTGGAACGACATCGAAACCGGGTTTATTGGACTCCCATGAGCCTAGAAACCACACGGGAGAGAAAAGAGAAGGGAGGGGAGAGAGGGGAGAAGAAAAAAGGACTGCTCTCACTCATAATTTTTATATTGCCTACTTTGGAGATAGTTTCTGAACGACAAAAAAGTGCTCGCGACACACCGCTCGGACACCTCAACCGAGCGGTACCGTTTTCAAAAATCCGGGTATATATTGGAATGAAATGGGCTAAAATGGCCAAGAAATGCTCAAGAGGCCGCTCATCAGCCAGAATTCGGTCATTTTTTGCCATCTGACAACAATTGCTTGCAATATCTACCTGGATTTTTGAAAAGGTGGCTCCTGAAGATTTGCCCATTTTGGCCGGAACGACACCGAAACCGGGTTTTTTGGACTCCCATGAGCCTAGAAACCACACGGGAGAGAAAAGAGAAGGGAGGGGAGAGAGGGGAGAAGAAAAAAGGACTGCTGGCACTCATAATTTTTATATTGCCTACTTTGGAGATAGTTTCTGAACGACAAAAAAGTGCTCGCGACACATCGCTCGGACACCTCAACCGAGCGGTACCGTTTTCAAAAATCCGGGTATATATTGGCATGAAATGGGCTAAAATGGCCAAGAAATGCTCAAGACGCCGCTCATCAGCCAGAATTCGGTCATGTTTTGCCATCTGACAACAATTGCTTGCAATATCTACCTGGATTTTTGAAAAGGTGGCTCCTGAAGATTTGCCCATTTTGGCCGGAACGACACCGAAACCGGGTTTTTTGGACTCCCATGAGCCTAGAAACCACACGGGAGAGAAAAGAGAAGGGAGGGGAGAGAGGGGAGAAGAAAAAAGGACTGCTGGCACTCATAATTTTTATATTGCCTACTTTGGAGATAGTTTCTGAACGACAAAAAAGTGCTCGCGACACACCGCTCGGACACCTCAACCGAGCGGTACCGTTTTCAAAAATCCGGGTATATATTGGCATGAAATGGGCTAAAATGGCCAAGAAATGCTCAAGAGGCCGCTCATCAGCCAGAATTCGGTCAGTTTTTGCCATCTGACAACAATTGCTTGCAATATCTACCTGGATTTTTGAAAAGGTGGCTCCTGAAGATTTGCCCATTTTGGCCGGAACGACACCGAAACCGGGTTTTTTGGACTCCCATGAGCCTAGAAACCACACGGGAGAGAAAAGAGAAGGGAGGGGAGAGAGGGGAGAAGAAAAAAGGACTGCTCTCACTCATAATTTTTATATTGCCTACTTTGGAGATAGTTTCTGAACGACAAAAAAGTGCTCGCGACACACCGCTCGGACACCTCAACCGAGCGGTACCGTTTTCAAAAATCCGGGTATATATTGGCATGAAATGGGCTAAAATGGCCAAGAAATGCTCAAGAGGCCGCTCATCAGCCAGAATTCGGTCAGTTTTTGCCATCTGACAACAATTGCTTGCAATATCTACCTGGATTTTTGAAAAGGTGGCTCCTGAAGATTTGCCCATTTTGGCCGGAACGACACCGAAACCGGGTTTTTTGGACTCCCATGAGCCTAGAAACCACACGGGAGAGAAAAGAGAAGGGAGGGGAGGGAGGGGAGAAGAAAAAAGGACTGCTGGCACTCATAATTTTTATATTGCCTACTTTGGAGATAGTTTCTGAACGACAAAAAAGTGCTCGCGACACACCGCTCGGACACCTCAACCGAGCGGTACCGTTTTCAAAAATCCGGGTATATATTGGCATGAAATGGGCTAAAATGGCCAAGAAATGCTCAAGAGGCGGCTCATCAGCCAGAATTCGGTCATTTTTTGCCATCTGACAACAATTGCTTGCAATATCTACCTGGATTTTTGAAAGGGTGGCTCCTGAAGATTTGCCCATTTTGGCTGGAACGACATCGAAACCGGGTTTATTGGACTCCCATGAGCCTAGAAACCACACGGGAGAGAAAAGAGAAGGGAGGGGAGAGAGGGGAGAAGAAAAAAGGACTGCTCTCACTCATAATTTTTATATTGCCTACTTTGGAGATAGTTTCTGAACGACAAAAAAGTGCTCGCGACACACCGCTCGGACACCTCAACCGAGCGGTACCGTTTTCAAAAATCCGGGTATATATTGGAATGAAATGGGCTAAAATGGCCAAGAAATGCTCAAGACGCCGCTCATCAGCCAGAATTCGGTCATTTTTTGCCATCTGACAACAATTGCTTGCAATATCTACCTGGATTTTTGAAAAGGTGGCTCCTGAAGATTTGCCCATTTTGGCCGGAACGACACCGAAACCGGGTTTTTTGGACTCCCATGAGCCTAGAAACCACACGGGAGAGAAAAGAGAAGGGAGGGGAGAGAGGGGAGAAGAAAAAAGGACTGCTGGCACTCATAATTTTTATATTGCCTACTTTGGAGATAGTTTCTGAACGACAAAAAAGTGCTCGCGACACATCGCTCGGACACCTCAACCGAGCGGTACCGTTTTCAAAAATCCGGGTATATATTGGCATGAAATGGGCTAAAATGGCCAAGAAATGCTCAAGACGCCGCTCATCAGCCAGAATTCGGTCATGTTTTGCCATCTGACAACAATTGCTTGCAATATCTACCTGGATTTTTGAAAAGGTGGCTCCTGAAGATTTGCCCATTTTGGCCGGAACGACACCGAAACCGGGTTTTTTGGACTCCCATGAGCCTAGAAACCACACGGGAGAGAAAAGAGAAGGGAGGGGAGAGAGGGGAGAAGAAAAAAGGACTGCTGGCACTCATAATTTTTATATTGCCTACTTTGGAGATAGTTTCTGAACGACAAAAAAGTGCTCGCGACACACCGCTCGGACACCTCAACCGAGCGGTACCGTTTTCAAAAATCCGGGTATATATTGGCATGAAATGGGCTAAAATGGCCAAGAAATGCTCAAGAGGCCGCTCATCAGCCAGAATTCGGTCATTTTTTGCCATCTGACAACAATTGCTTGCAATATCTACCTGGATTTTTGAAAGGGTGGCTCCTGAAGATTTGCCCATTTTGGCTGGAACGACATCGAAACCGGGTTTATTGGACTCCCATGAGCCTAGAAACCACACGGGAGAGAAAAGAGAAGGGAGGGGAGAGAGGGGAGAAGAAAAAAGGACTGCTCTCACTCATAATTTTTATATTGCCTACTTTGGAGATAGTTTCTGAACGACAAAAAAGTGCTCGCGACACACCGCTCGGACACCTCAACCGAGCGGTACCGTTTTCAAAAATCCGGGTATATATTGGCATGAAATGGGCTAAAATGGCCAAGAAATGCTCAAGAGGCCGCTCATCAGCCAGAATTCGGTCAGTTTTTGCCATCTGACAACAATTGCTTGCAATATCTACCTGGATTTTTGAAAAGGTGGCTCCTGAAGATTTGCCCATTTTGGCCGGAACGACACCGAAACCGGGTTTTTTGGACTCCCATGAGCCTAGAAACCACACGGGAGAGAAAAGAGAAGGGAGGGGAGGGAGGGGAGAAGAAAAAAGGACTGCTGGCACTCATAATTTTTATATTGCCTACTTTGGAGATAGTTTCTGAACGACAAAAAAGTGCTCGCGACACACCGCTCGGACACCTCAACCGAGCGGTACCGTTTTCAAAAATCCGGGTATATATTGGCATGAAATGGGCTAAAATGGCCAAGAAATGCTCAAGAGGCGGCTCATCAGCCAGAATTCGGTCATTTTTTGCCATCTGACAACAATTGCTTGCAATATCTACCTGGATTTTTGAAAGGTGGCTCCTGAAGATTTGCCCATTTTGGCTGGAACGACATCGAAACCGGGTTTATTGGACTCCCATGAGCCTAGAAACCACACGGGAGAGAAAAGAGAAGGGAGGGGAGAGAGGGGAGAAGAAAAAAGGACTGCTCTCACTCATAATTTTTATATTGCCTACTTTGGAGATAGTTTCTGAACGACAAAAAAGTGCTCGCGACACACCGCTCGGACACCTCAACCGAGCGGTACCGTTTTCAAAAATCCGGGTATATATTGGAATGAAATGGGCTAAAATGGCCAAGAAATGCTCAAGAGGCCGCTCATCAGCCAGAATTCGGTCATTTTTTGCCATCTGACAACAATTGCTTGCAATATCTACCTGGATTTTTGAAAAGGTGGCTCCTGAAGATTTGCCCATTTTGGCCGGAACGACACCGAAACCGGGTTTTTTGGACTCCCATGAGCCTAGAAACCACACGGGAGAGAAAAGAGAAGGGAGGGGAGAGAGGGGAGAAGAAAAAAGGACTGCTGGCACTCATAATTTTTATATTGCCTACTTTGGAGATAGTTTCTGAACGACAAAAAAGTGCTCGCGACACATCGCTCGGACACCTCAACCGAGCGGTACCGTTTTCAAAAATCCGGGTATATATTGGCATGAAATGGGCTAAAATGGCCAAGAAATGCTCAAGACGCCGCTCATCAGCCAGAATTCGGTCATGTTTTGCCATCTGACAACAATTGCTTGCAATATCTACCTGGATTTTTGAAAAGGTGGCTCCTGAAGATTTGCCCATTTTGGCCGGAACGACACCGAAACCGGGTTTTTTGGACTCCCATGAGCCTAGAAACCACACGGGAGAGAAAAGAGAAGGGAGGGGAGAGAGGGGAGAAGAAAAAAGGACTGCTGGCACTCATAATTTTTATATTGCCTACTTTGGAGATAGTTTCTGAACGACAAAAAAGTGCTCGCGACACACCGCTCGGACACCTCAACCGAGCGGTACCGTTTTCAAAAATCCGGGTATATATTGGCATGAAATGGGCTAAAATGGCCAAGAAATGCTCAAGAGGCCGCTCATCAGCCAGAATTCGGTCAGTTTTTGCCATCTGACAACAATTGCTTGCAATATCTACCTGGATTTTTGAAAAGGTGGCTCCTGAAGATTTGCCCATTTTGGCCGGAACGACACCGAAACCGGGTTTTTTGGACTCCCATGAGCCTAGAAACCACACGGGAGAGAAAAGAGAAGGGAGGGGAGAGAGGGGAGAAGAAAAAAGGACTGCTCTCACTCATAATTTTTATATTGCCTACTTTGGAGATAGTTTCTGAACGACAAAAAAGTGCTCGCGACACACCGCTCGGACACCTCAACCGAGCGGTACCGTTTTCAAAAATCCGGGTATATATTGGCATGAAATGGGCTAAAATGGCCAAGAAATGCTCAAGAGGCCGCTCATCAGCCAGAATTCGGTCAGTTTTTGCCATCTGACAACAATTGCTTGCAATATCTACCTGGATTTTTGAAAAGGTGGCTCCTGAAGATTTGCCCATTTTGGCCGGAACGACACCGAAACCGGGTTTTTTGGACTCCCATGAGCCTAGAAACCACACGGGAGAGAAAAGAGAAGGGAGGGGAGGGAGGGGAGAAGAAAAAAGGACTGCTGGCACTCATAATTTTTATATTGCCTACTTTGGAGATAGTTTCTGAACGACAAAAAAGTGCTCGCGACACACCGCTCGGACACCTCAACCGAGCGGTACCGTTTTCAAAAATCCGGGTATATATTGGCATGAAATGGGCTAAAATGGCCAAGAAATGCTCAAGAGGCGGCTCATCAGCCAGAATTCGGTCATTTTTTGCCATCTGACAACAATTGCTTGCAATATCTACCTGGATTTTTGAAAGGGTGGCTCCTGAAGATTTGCCCATTTTGGCTGGAACGACATCGAAACCGGGTTTATTGGACTCCCATGAGCCTAGAAACCACACGGGAGAGAAAAGAGAAGGGAGGGGAGAGAGGGGAGAAGAAAAAAGGACTGCTCTCACTCATAATTTTTATATTGCCTACTTTGGAGATAGTTTCTGAACGACAAAAAAGTGCTCGCGACACACCGCTCGGACACCTCAACCGAGCGGTACCGTTTTCAAAAATCCGGGTATATATTGGAATGAAATGGGCTAAAATGGCCAAGAAATGCTCAAGAGGCCGCTCATCAGCCAGAATTCGGTCATTTTTTGCCATCTGACAACAATTGCTTGCAATATCTACCTGGATTTTTGAAAAGGTGGCTCCTGAAGATTTGCCCATTTTGGCCGGAACGACACCGAAACCGGGTTTTTTGGACTCCCATGAGCCTAGAAACCACACGGGAGAGAAAAGAGAAGGGAGGGGAGAGAGGGGAGAAGAAAAAAGGACTGCTGGCACTCATAATTTTTATATTGCCTACTTTGGAGATAGTTTCTGAACGACAAAAAAGTGCTCGCGACACATCGCTCGGACACCTCAACCGAGCGGTACCGTTTTCAAAAATCCGGGTATATATTGGCATGAAATGGGCTAAAATGGCCAAGAAATGCTCAAGACGCCGCTCATCAGCCAGAATTCGGTCATGTTTTGCCATCTGACAACAATTGCTTGCAATATCTACCTGGATTTTTGAAAAGGTGGCTCCTGAAGATTTGCCCATTTTGGCCGGAACGACACCGAAACCGGGTTTTTTGGACTCCCATGAGCCTAGAAACCACACGGGAGAGAAAAGAGAAGGGAGGGGAGAGAGGGGAGAAGAAAAAAGGACTGCTGGCACTCATAATTTTTATATTGCCTACTTTGGAGATAGTTTCTGAACGACAAAAAAGTGCTCGCGACACACCGCTCGGACACCTCAACCGAGCGGTACCGTTTTCAAAAATCCGGGTATATATTGGCATGAAATGGGCTAAAATGGCCAAGAAATGCTCAAGAGGCCGCTCATCAGCCAGAATTCGGTCATTTTTTGCCATCTGACAACAATTGCTTGCAATATCTACCTGGATTTTTGAAAGGGTGGCTCCTGAAGATTTGCCCATTTTGGCTGGAACGACATCGAAACCGGGTTTATTGGACTCCCATGAGCCTAGAAACCACACGGGAGAGAAAAGAGAAGGGAGGGGAGAGAGGGGAGAAGAAAAAAGGACTGCTCTCACTCATAATTTTTATATTGCCTACTTTGGAGATAGTTTCTGAACGACAAAAAAGTGCTCGCGACACACCGCTCGGACACCTCAACCGAGCGGTACCGTTTTCAAAAATCCGGGTATATATTGGCATGAAATGGGCTAAAATGGCCAAGAAATGCTCAAGAGGCCGCTCATCAGCCAGAATTCGGTCAGTTTTTGCCATCTGACAACAATTGCTTGCAATATCTACCTGGATTTTTGAAAAGGTGGCTCCTGAAGATTTGCCCATTTTGGCCGGAACGACACCGAAACCGGGTTTTTTGGACTCCCATGAGCCTAGAAACCACACGGGAGAGAAAAGAGAAGGGAGGGGAGGGAGGGGAGAAGAAAAAAGGACTGCTGGCACTCATAATTTTTATATTGCCTACTTTGGAGATAGTTTCTGAACGACAAAAAAGTGCTCGCGACACACCGCTCGGACACCTCAACCGAGCGGTACCGTTTTCAAAAATCCGGGTATATATTGGCATGAAATGGGCTAAAATGGCCAAGAAATGCTCAAGAGGCGGCTCATCAGCCAGAATTCGGTCATTTTTTGCCATCTGACAACAATTGCTTGCAATATCTACCTGGATTTTTGAAAGGGTGGCTCCTGAAGATTTGCCCATTTTGGCTGGAACGACATCGAAACCGGGTTTATTGGACTCCCATGAGCCTAGAAACCACACGGGAGAGAAAAGAGAAGGGAGGGGAGAGAGGGGAGAAGAAAAAAGGACTGCTCTCACTCATAATTTTTATATTGCCTACTTTGGAGATAGTTTCTGAACGACAAAAAAGTGCTCGCGACACACCGCTCGGACACCTCAACCGAGCGGTACCGTTTTCAAAAATCCGGGTATATATTGGAATGAAATGGGCTAAAATGGCCAAGAAATGCTCAAGAGGCCGCTCATCAGCCAGAATTCGGTCATTTTTTGCCATCTGACAACAATTGCTTGCAATATCTACCTGGATTTTTGAAAAGGTGGCTCCTGAAGATTTGCCCATTTTGGCCGGAACGACACCGAAACCGGGTTTTTTGGACTCCCATGAGCCTAGAAACCACACGGGAGAGAAAAGAGAAGGGAGGGGAGAGAGGGGAGAAGAAAAAAGGACTGCTGGCACTCATAATTTTTATATTGCCTACTTTGGAGATAGTTTCTGAACGACAAAAAAGTGCTCGCGACACACCGCTCGGACACCTCAACCGAGCGGTACCGTTTTCAAAAATCCGGGTATATATTGGCATGAAATGGGCTAAAATGGCCAAGAAATGCTCAAGAGGCGGCTCATCAGCCAGAATTCGGTCATTTTTTGCCATCTGACAACAATTGCTTGCAATATCTACCTGGATTTTTGAAAGGGTGGCTCCTGAAGATTTGCCCATTTTGGCTGGAACGACATCGAAACCGGGTTTATTGGACTCCCATGAGCCTAGAAACCACACGGGAGAGAAAAGAGAAGGGAGGGGAGAGAGGGGAGAAGAAAAAAGGACTGCTCTCACTCATAATTTTTATATTGCCTACTTTGGAGATAGTTTCTGAACGACAAAAAAGTGCTCGCGACACACCGCTCGGACACCTCAACCGAGCGGTACCGTTTTCAAAAATCCGGGTATATATTGGAATGAAATGGGCTAAAATGGCCAAGAAATGCTCAAGAGGCCGCTCATCAGCCAGAATTCGGTCATTTTTTGCCATCTGACAACAATTGCTTGCAATATCTACCTGGATTTTTGAAAAGGTGGCTCCTGAAGATTTGCCCATTTTGGCCGGAACGACACCGAAACCGGGTTTTTTGGACTCCCATGAGCCTAGAAACCACACGGGAGAGAAAAGAGAAGGGAGGGGAGAGAGGGGAGAAGAAAAAAGGACTGCTGGCACTCATAATTTTTATATTGCCTACTTTGGAGATAGTTTCTGAACGACAAAAAAGTGCTCGCGACACATCGCTCGGACACCTCAACCGAGCGGTACCGTTTTCAAAAATCCGGGTATATATTGGCATGAAATGGGCTAAAATGGCCAAGAAATGCTCAAGACGCCGCTCATCAGCCAGAATTCGGTCATGTTTTGCCATCTGACAACAATTGCTTGCAATATCTACCTGGATTTTTGAAAAGGTGGCTCCTGAAGATTTGCCCATTTTGGCCGGAACGACACCGAAACCGGGTTTTTTGGACTCCCATGAGCCTAGAAACCACACGGGAGAGAAAAGAGAAGGGAGGGGAGAGAGGGGAGAAGAAAAAAGGACTGCTGGCACTCATAATTTTTATATTGCCTACTTTGGAGATAGTTTCTGAACGACAAAAAAGTGCTCGCGACACACCGCTCGGACACCTCAACCGAGCGGTACCGTTTTCAAAAATCCGGGTATATATTGGCATGAAATGGGCTAAAATGGCCAAGAAATGCTCAAGAGGCCGCTCATCAGCCAGAATTCGGTCATTTTTTGCCATCTGACAACAATTGCTTGCAATATCTACCTGGATTTTTGAAAGGGTGGCTCCTGAAGATTTGCCCATTTTGGCTGGAACGACATCGAAACCGGGTTTATTGGACTCCCATGAGCCTAGAAACCACACGGGAGAGAAAAGAGAAGGGAGGGGAGAGAGGGGAGAAGAAAAAAGGACTGCTCTCACTCATAATTTTTATATTGCCTACTTTGGAGATAGTTTCTGAACGACAAAAAAGTGCTCGCGACACACCGCTCGGACACCTCAACCGAGCGGTACCGTTTTCAAAAATCCGGGTATATATTGGCATGAAATGGGCTAAAATGGCCAAGAAATGCTCAAGAGGCCGCTCATCAGCCAGAATTCGGTCATTTTTTGCCATCTGACAACAATTGCTTGCAATATCTACCTGGATTTTTGAAAAGGTGGCTCCTGAAGATTTGCCCATTTTGGCCGGAACGACACCGAAACCGGGTTTTTTGGACTCCCATGAGCCTAGAAACCACACGGGAGAGAAAAGAGAAGGGAGGGGAGGGAGGGGAGAAGAAAAAAGGACTGCTGGCACTCATAATTTTTATATTGCCTACTTTGGAGATAGTTTCTGAACGACAAAAAAGTGCTCGCGACACACCGCTCGGACACCTCAACCGAGCGGTACCGTTTTCAAAAATCCGGGTATATATTGGCATGAAATGGGCTAAAATGGCCAAGAAATGCTCAAGAGGCGGCTCATCAGCCAGAATTCGGTCATTTTTTGCCATCTGACAACAATTGCTTGCAATATCTACCTGGATTTTTGAAAGGGTGGCTCCTGAAGATTTGCCCATTTTGGCTGGAACGACATCGAAACCGGGTTTATTGGACTCCCATGAGCCTAGAAACCACACGGGAGAGAAAAGAGAAGGGAGGGGAGAGAGGGGAGAAGAAAAAAGGACTGCTCTCACTCATAATTTTTATATTGCCTACTTTGGAGATAGTTTCTGAACGACAAAAAAGTGCTCGCGACACACCGCTCGGACACCTCAACCGAGCGGTACCGTTTTCAAAAATCCGGGTATATATTGGAATGAAATGGGCTAAAATGGCCAAGAAATGCTCAAGAGGCCGCTCATCAGCCAGAATTCGGTCATTTTTTGCCATCTGACAACAATTGCTTGCAATATCTACCTGGATTTTTGAAAAGGTGGCTCCTGAAGATTTGCCCATTTTGGCCGGAACGACACCGAAACCGGGTTTTTTGGACTCCCGTGAGCCTAGAAACCACACGGGAGAGAAAAGAGAAGGGAGGGGAGAGAGGGGAGAAGAAAAAAGGACTGCTGGCACTCATAATTTTTATATTGCCTACTTTGGAGATAGTTTCTGAACGACAAAAAAGTGCTCGCGACACACCGCTCGGACACCTCAACCGAGCGGTACCGTTTTCAAAAATCCGGGTATATATTGGCATGAAATGGGCTAAAATGGCCAAGAAATGCTCAAGAGGCCGCTCATCAGCCAGAATTCGGTCATTTTTTGCCATCTGACAACAATTGCTTGCAATATCTACCTGGATTTTTGAAAGGGTGGCTCCTGAAGATTTGCCCATTTTGGCTGGAACGACATCGAAACCGGGTTTATTGGACTCCCATGAGCCTAGAAACCACACGGGAGAGAAAAGAGAAGGGAGGGGAGAGAGGGGAGAAGAAAAAAGGACTGCTCTCACTCATAATTTTTATATTGCCTACTTTGGAGATAGTTTCTGAACGACAAAAAAGTGCTCGCGACACACCGCTCGGACACCTCAACCGAGCGGTACCGTTTTCAAAAATCCGGGTATATATTGGCATGAAATGGGCTAAAATGGCCAAGAAATGCTCAAGAGGCCGCTCATCAGCCAGAATTCGGTCATTTTTTGCCATCTGACAACAATTGCTTGCAATATCTACCTGGATTTTTGAAAAGGTGGCTCCTGAAGATTTGCCCATTTTGGCCGGAACGACACCGAAACCGGGTTTTTTGGACTCCCATGAGCCTAGAAACCACACGGGAGAGAAAAGAGAAGGGAGGGGAGGGAGGGGAGAAGAAAAAAGGACTGCTGGCACTCATAATTTTTATATTGCCTACTTTGGAGATAGTTTCTGAACGACAAAAAAGTGCTCGCGACACACCGCTCGGACACCTCAACCGAGCGGTACCGTTTTCAAAAATCCGGGTATATATTGGCATGAAATGGGCTAAAATGGCCAAGAAATGCTCAAGAGGCGGCTCATCAGCCAGAATTCGGTCATTTTTTGCCATCTGACAACAATTGCTTGCAATATCTACCTGGATTTTTGAAAGGGTGGCTCCTGAAGATTTGCCCATTTTGGCTGGAACGACATCGAAACCGGGTTTATTGGACTCCCATGAGCCTAGAAACCACACGGGAGAGAAAAGAGAAGGGAGGGGAGAGAGGGGAGAAGAAAAAAGGACTGCTCTCACTCATAATTTTTATATTGCCTACTTTGGAGATAGTTTCTGAACGACAAAAAAGTGCTCGCGACACACCGCTCGGACACCTCAACCGAGCGGTACCGTTTTCAAAAATCCGGGTATATATTGGAATGAAATGGGCTAAAATGGCCAAGAAATGCTCAAGAGGCCGCTCATCAGCCAGAATTCGGTCATTTTTTGCCATCTGACAACAATTGCTTGCAATATCTACCTGGATTTTTGAAAAGGTGGCTCCTGAAGATTTGCCCATTTTGGCCGGAACGACACCGAAACCGGGTTTTTTGGACTCCCGTGAGCCTAGAAACCACACGGGAGAGAAAAGAGAAGGGAGGGGAGAGAGGGGAGAAGAAAAAAGGACTGCTGGCACTCATAATTTTTATATTGCCTACTTTGGAGATAGTTTCTGAACGACAAAAAAGTGCTCGCGACACACCGCTCGGACACCTCAACCGAGCGGTACCGTTTTCAAAAATCCGGGTATATATTGGCATGAAATGGGCTAAAATGGCCAAGAAATGCTCAAGAGGCCGCTCATCAGCCAGAATTCGGTCATTTTTTGCCATCTGACAACAATTGCTTGCAATATCTACCTGGATTTTTGAAAGGGTGGCTCCTGAAGATTTGCCCATTTTGGCTGGAACGACATCGAAACCGGGTTTATTGGACTCCCATGAGCCTAGAAACCACACGGGAGAGAAAAGAGAAGGGAGGGGAGAGAGGGGAGAAGAAAAAAGGACTGCTCTCACTCATAATTTTTATATTGCCTACTTTGGAGATAGTTTCTGAACGACAAAAAAGTGCTCGCGACACACCGCTCGGACACCTCAACCGAGCGGTACCGTTTTCAAAAATCCGGGTATATATTGGCATGAAATGGGCTAAAATGGCCAAGAAATGCTCAAGAGGCCGCTCATCAGCCAGAATTCGGTCATTTTTTGCCATCTGACAACAATTGCTTGCAATATCTACCTGGATTTTTGAAAAGGTGGCTCCTGAAGATTTGCCCATTTTGGCCGGAACGACACCGAAACCGGGTTTTTTGGACTCCCATGAGCCTAGAAACCACACGGGAGAGAAAAGAGAAGGGAGGGGAGGGAGGGGAGAAGAAAAAAGGACTGCTGGCACTCATAATTTTTATATTGCCTACTTTGGAGATAGTTTCTGAACGACAAAAAAGTGCTCGCGACACACCGCTCGGACACCTCAACCGAGCGGTACCGTTTTCAAAAATCCGGGTATATATTGGCATGAAATGGGCTAAAATGGCCAAGAAATGCTCAAGAGGCGGCTCATCAGCCAGAATTCGGTCATTTTTTGCCATCTGACAACAATTGCTTGCAATATCTACCTGGATTTTTGAAAGGGTGGCTCCTGAAGATTTGCCCATTTTGGCTGGAACGACATCGAAACCGGGTTTATTGGACTCCCATGAGCCTAGAAACCACACGGGAGAGAAAAGAGAAGGGAGGGGAGAGAGGGGAGAAGAAAAAAGGACTGCTCTCACTCATAATTTTTATATTGCCTACTTTGGAGATAGTTTCTGAACGACAAAAAAGTGCTCGCGACACACCGCTCGGACACCTCAACCGAGCGGTACCGTTTTCAAAAATCCGGGTATATATTGGAATGAAATGGGCTAAAATGGCCAAGAAATGCTCAAGAGGCCGCTCATCAGCCAGAATTCGGTCATTTTTTGCCATCTGACAACAATTGCTTGCAATATCTACCTGGATTTTTGAAAAGGTGGCTCCTGAAGATTTGCCCATTTTGGCCGGAACGACACCGAAACCGGGTTTTTTGGACTCCCGTGAGCCTAGAAACCACACGGGAGAGAAAAGAGAAGGGAGGGGAGAGAGGGGAGAAGAAAAAAGGACTGCTGGCACTCATAATTTTTATATTGCCTACTTTGGAGATAGTTTCTGAACGACAAAAAAGTGCTCGCGACACATCGCTCGGACACCTCAACCGAGCGGTACCGTTTTCAAAAATCCGGGTATATATTGGCATGAAATGGGCTAAAATGGCCAAGAAATGCTCAAGACGCCGCTCATCAGCCAGAATTCGGTCATGTTTTGCCATCTGACAACAATTGCTTGCAATATCTACCTGGATTTTTGAAAAGGTGGCTCCTGAAGATTTGCCCATTTTGGCCGGAACGACACCGAAACCGGGTTTTTTGGACTCCCATGAGCCTAGAAACCACACGGGAGAGAAAAGAGAAGGGAGGGGAGAGAGGGGAGAAGAAAAAAGGACTGCTGGCACTCATAATTTTTATATTGCCTACTTTGGAGATAGTTTCTGAACGACAAAAAAGTGCTCGCGACACACCGCTCGGACACCTCAACCGAGCGGTACCGTTTTCAAAAATCCGGGTATATATTGGCATGAAATGGGCTAAAATGGCCAAGAAATGCTCAAGAGGCCGCTCATCAGCCAGAATTCGGTCAGTTTTTGCCATCTGACAACAATTGCTTGCAATATCTACCTGGATTTTTGAAAAGGTGGCTCCTGAAGATTTGCCCATTTTGGCCGGAACGACACCGAAACCGGGTTTTTTGGACTCCCATGAGCCTAGAAACCACACGGGAGAGAAAAGAGAAGGGAGGGGAGGGAGGGGAGAAGAAAAAAGGACTGCTGGCACTCATAATTTTTATATTGCCTACTTTGGAGATAGTTTCTGAACGACAAAAAAGTGCTCGCGACACACCGCTCGGACACCTCAACCGAGCGGTACCGTTTTCAAAAATCCGGGTATATATTGGAATGAAATGGGCTAAAATGGCCAAGAAATGCTCAAGAGGCCGCTCATCAGCCAGAATTCGGTCATTTTTTGCCATCTGACAACAATTGCTTGCAATATCTACCTGGATTTTTGAAAAGGTGGCTCCTGAAGATTTGCCCATTTTGGCCGGAACGACACCGAAACCGGGTTTTTTGGACTCCCATGAGCCTAGAAACCACACGGGAGAGAAAAGAGAAGGGAGGGGAGGGAGGGGAGAAGAAAAAAGGACTGCTGGCACTCATAATTTTTATATTGCCTACTTTGGAGATAGTTTCTGAACGACAAAAAAGTGCTCGCGACACACCGCTCGGACACCTCAACCGAGCGGTACCGTTTTCAAAAATCCGGGTATATATTGGCATGAAATGGGCTAAAATGGCCAAGAAATGCTCAAGAGGCGGCTCATCAGCCAGAATTCGGTCATTTTTTGCCATCTGACAACAATTGCTTGCAATATCTACCTGGATTTTTGAAAGGGTGGCTCCTGAAGATTTGCCCATTTTGGCTGGAACGACATCGAAACCGGGTTTATTGGACTCCCATGAGCCTAGAAACCACACGGGAGAGAAAAGAGAAGGGAGGGGAGAGAGGGGAGAAGAAAAAAGGACTGCTCTCACTCATAATTTTTATATTGCCTACTTTGGAGATAGTTTCTGAACGACAAAAAAGTGCTCGCGACACACCGCTCGGACACCTCAACCGAGCGGTACCGTTTTCAAAAATCCGGGTATATATTGGCATGAAATGGGCTAAAATGGCCAAGAAATGCTCAAGAGGCCGCTCATCAGCCAGAATTCGGTCATTTTTTGCCATCTGACAACAATTGCTTGCAATATCTACCTGGATTTTTGAAAAGGTGGCTCCTGAAGATTTGCCCATTTTGGCCGGAACGACACCGAAACCGGGTTTTTTGGACTCCCGTGAGCCTAGAAACCACACGGGAGAGAAAAGAGAAGGGAGGGGAGAGAGGGGAGAAGAAAAAAGGACTGCTGGCACTCATAATTTTTATATTGCCTACTTTGGAGATAGTTTCTGAACGACAAAAAAGTGCTCGCGACACATCGCTCGGACACCTCAACCGAGCGGTACCGTTTTCAAAAATCCGGGTATATATTGGCATGAAATGGGCTAAAATGGCCAAGAAATGCTCAAGACGCCGCTCATCAGCCAGAATTCGGTCATGTTTTGCCATCTGACAACAATTGCTTGCAATATCTACCTGGATTTTTGAAAAGGTGGCTCCTGAAGATTTGCCCATTTTGGCCGGAACGACACCGAAACCGGGTTTTTTGGACTCCCATGAGCCTAGAAACCACACGGGAGAGAAAAGAGAAGGGAGGGGAGAGAGGGGAGAAGAAAAAAGGACTGCTGGCACTCATAATTTTTATATTGCCTACTTTGGAGATAGTTTCTGAACGACAAAAAAGTGCTCGCGACACACCGCTCGGACACCTCAACCGAGCGGTACCGTTTTCAAAAATCCGGGTATATATTGGCATGAAATGGGCTAAAATGGCCAAGAAATGCTCAAGAGGCCGCTCATCAGCCAGAATTCGGTCAGTTTTTGCCATCTGACAACAATTGCTTGCAATATCTACCTGGATTTTTGAAAAGGTGGCTCCTGAAGATTTGCCCATTTTGGCCGGAACGACACCGAAACCGGGTTTTTTGGACTCCCATGAGCCTAGAAACCACACGGGAGAGAAAAGAGAAGGGAGGGGAGGGAGGGGAGAAGAAAAAAGGACTGCTGGCACTCATAATTTTTATATTGCCTACTTTGGAGATAGTTTCTGAACGACAAAAAAGTGCTCGCGACACACCGCTCGGACACCTCAACCGAGCGGTACCGTTTTCAAAAATCCGGGTATATATTGGCATGAAATGGGCTAAAATGGCCAAGAAATGCTCAAGAGGCGGCTCATCAGCCAGAATTCGGTCATTTTTTGCCATCTGACAACAATTGCTTGCAATATCTACCTGGATTTTTGAAAGGGTGGCTCCTGAAGATTTGCCCATTTTGGCTGGAACGACATCGAAACCGGGTTTATTGGACTCCCATGAGCCTAGAAACCACACGGGAGAGAAAAGAGAAGGGAGGGGAGAGAGGGGAGAAGAAAAAAGGACTGCTCTCACTCATAATTTTTATATTGCCTACTTTGGAGATAGTTTCTGAACGACAAAAAAGTGCTCGCGACACACCGCTCGGACACCTCAACCGAGCGGTACCGTTTTCAAAAATCCGGGTATATATTGGAATGAAATGGGCTAAAATGGCCAAGAAATGCTCAAGAGGCCGCTCATCAGCCAGAATTCGGTCATTTTTTGCCATCTGACAACAATTGCTTGCAATATCTACCTGGATTTTTGAAAAGGTGGCTCCTGAAGATTTGCCCATTTTGGCCGGAACGACACCGAAACCGGGTTTTTTGGACTCCCATGAGCCTAGAAACCACACGGGAGAGAAAAGAGAAGGGAGGGGAGAGAGGGGAGAAGAAAAAAGGACTGCTGGCACTCATAATTTTTATATTGCCTACTTTGGAGATAGTTTCTGAACGACAAAAAAGTGCTCGCGACACATCGCTCGGACACCTCAACCGAGCGGTACCGTTTTCAAAAATCCGGGTATATATTGGCATGAAATGGGCTAAAATGGCCAAGAAATGCTCAAGACGCCGCTCATCAGCCAGAATTCGGTCATGTTTTGCCATCTGACAACAATTGCTTGCAATATCTACCTGGATTTTTGAAAAGGTGGCTCCTGAAGATTTGCCCATTTTGGCCGGAACGACACCGAAACCGGGTTTTTTGGACTCCCATGAGCCTAGAAACCACACGGGAGAGAAAAGAGAAGGGAGGGGAGAGAGGGGAGAAGATAAAAGGACTGCTCTCACTCATAATTTTTATATTGCCTACTTTGGAGATAGTTTCTGAACGACAAAAAAGTGCTCGCGACACACCGCTCGGACACCTCAACCGAGCGGTACCGTTTTCAAAAATCCGGGTATATATTGGAATGAAATGGGCTAAAATGGCCAAGAAATGCTCAAGAGGCCGCTCATCAGCCAGAATTCGGTCATTTTTTGCCATCTGACAACAATTGCTTGCAATATCTACCTGGATTTTTGAAAAGGTGGCTCCTGAAGATTTGCCCATTTTGGCCGGAACGACACCGAAACCGGGTTTTTTGGACTCCCGTGAGCCTAGAAACCACACGGGAGAGAAAAGAGAAGGGAGGGGAGAGAGGGGAGAAGAAAAAAGGACTGCTGGCACTCATAATTTTTATATTGCCTACTTTGGAGATAGTTTCTGAACGACAAAAAAGTGCTCGCGACACATCGCTCGGACACCTCAACCGAGCGGTACCGTTTTCAAAAATCCGGGTATATATTGGCATGAAATGGGCTAAAATGGCCAAGAAATGCTCAAGACGCCGCTCATCAGCCAGAATTCGGTCATGTTTTGCCATCTGACAACAATTGCTTGCAATATCTACCTGGATTTTTGAAAAGGTGGCTCCTGAAGATTTGCCCATTTTGGCCGGAACGACACCGAAACCGGGTTTTTTGGACTCCCATGAGCCTAGAAACCACACGGGAGAGAAAAGAGAAGGGAGGGGAGAGAGGGGAGAAGAAAAAAGGACTGCTGGCACTCATAATTTTTATATTGCCTACTTTGGAGATAGTTTCTGAACGACAAAAAAGTGCTCGCGACACACCGCTCGGACACCTCAACCGAGCGGTACCGTTTTCAAAAATCCGGGTATATATTGGCATGAAATGGGCTAAAATGGCCAAGAAATGCTCAAGAGGCCGCTCATCAGCCAGAATTCGGTCAGTTTTTGCCATCTGACAACAATTGCTTGCAATATCTACCTGGATTTTTGAAAAGGTGGCTCCTGAAGATTTGCCCATTTTGGCCGGAACGACACCGAAACCGGGTTTTTTGGACTCCCATGAGCCTAGAAACCACACGGGAGAGAAAAGAGAAGGGAGGGGAGGGAGGGGAGAAGAAAAAAGGACTGCTGGCACTCATAATTTTTATATTGCCTACTTTGGAGATAGTTTCTGAACGACAAAAAAGTGCTCGCGACACACCGCTCGGACACCTCAACCGAGCGGTACCGTTTTCAAAAATCCGGGTATATATTGGAATGAAATGGGCTAAAATGGCCAAGAAATGCTCAAGAGGCCGCTCATCAGCCAGAATTCGGTCATTTTTTGCCATCTGACAACAATTGCTTGCAATATCTACCTGGATTTTTGAAAAGGTGGCTCCTGAAGATTTGCCCATTTTGGCCGGAACGACACCGAAACCGGGTTTTTTGGACTCCCATGAGCCTAGAAACCACACGGGAGAGAAAAGAGAAGGGAGGGGAGGGAGGGGAGAAGAAAAAAGGACTGCTGGCACTCATAATTTTTATATTGCCTACTTTGGAGATAGTTTCTGAACGACAAAAAAGTGCTCGCGACACACCGCTCGGACACCTCAACCGAGCGGTACCGTTTTCAAAAATCCGGGTATATATTGGAATGAAATGGGCTAAAATGGCCAAGAAATGCTCAAGAGGCCGCTCATCAGCCAGAATTCGGTCATTTTTTGCCATCTGACAACAATTGCTTGCAATATCTACCTGGATTTTTGAAAAGGTGGCTCCTGAAGATTTGCCCATTTTGGCCGGAACGACACCGAAACCGGGTTTTTTGGACTCCCGTGAGCCTAGAAACCACACGGGAGAGAAAAGAGAAGGGAGGGGAGAGAGGGGAGAAGAAAAAAGGACTGCTGGCACTCATAATTTTTATATTGCCTACTTTGGAGATAGTTTCTGAACGACAAAAAAGTGCTCGCGACACATCGCTCGGACACCTCAACCGAGCGGTACCGTTTTCAAAAATCCGGGTATATATTGGCATGAAATGGGCTAAAATGGCCAAGAAATGCTCAAGACGCCGCTCATCAGCCAGAATTCGGTCATGTTTTGCCATCTGACAACAATTGCTTGCAATATCTACCTGGATTTTTGAAAAGGTGGCTCCTGAAGATTTGCCCATTTTGGCCGGAACGACACCGAAACCGGGTTTTTTGGACTCCCATGAGCCTAGAAACCACACGGGAGAGAAAAGAGAAGGGAGGGGAGAGAGGGGAGAAGAAAAAAGGACTGCTGGCACTCATAATTTTTATATTGCCTACTTTGGAGATAGTTTCTGAACGACAAAAAAGTGCTCGCGACACACCGCTCGGACACCTCAACCGAGCGGTACCGTTTTCAAAAATCCGGGTATATATTGGCATGAAATGGGCTAAAATGGCCAAGAAATGCTCAAGAGGCCGCTCATCAGCCAGAATTCGGTCAGTTTTTGCCATCTGACAACAATTGCTTGCAATATCTACCTGGATTTTTGAAAAGGTGGCTCCTGAAGATTTGCCCATTTTGGCCGGAACGACACCGAAACCGGGTTTTTTGGACTCCCATGAGCCTAGAAACCACACGGGAGAGAAAAGAGAAGGGAGGGGAGGGAGGGGAGAAGAAAAAAGGACTGCTGGCACTCATAATTTTTATATTGCCTACTTTGGAGATAGTTTCTGAACGACAAAAAAGTGCTCGCGACACACCGCTCGGACACCTCAACCGAGCGGTACCGTTTTCAAAAATCCGGGTATATATTGGCATGAAATGGGCTAAAATGGCCAAGAAATGCTCAAGAGGCGGCTCATCAGCCAGAATTCGGTCATTTTTTGCCATCTGACAACAATTGCTTGCAATATCTACCTGGATTTTTGAAAGGGTGGCTCCTGAAGATTTGCCCATTTTGGCTGGAACGACATCGAAACCGGGTTTATTGGACTCCCATGAGCCTAGAAACCACACGGGAGAGAAAAGAGAAGGGAGGGGAGAGAGGGGAGAAGAAAAAAGGACTGCTCTCACTCATAATTTTTATATTGCCTACTTTGGAGATAGTTTCTGAACGACAAAAAAGTGCTCGCGACACACCGCTCGGACACCTCAACCGAGCGGTACCGTTTTCAAAAATCCGGGTATATATTGGAATGAAATGGGCTAAAATGGCCAAGAAATGCTCAAGAGGCCGCTCATCAGCCAGAATTCGGTCATTTTTTGCCATCTGACAACAATTGCTTGCAATATCTACCTGGATTTTTGAAAAGGTGGCTCCTGAAGATTTGCCCATTTTGGCCGGAACGACACCGAAACCGGGTTTTTTGGACTCCCATGAGCCTAGAAACCACACGGGAGAGAAAAGAGAAGGGAGGGGAGGGAGGGGAGAAGAAAAAAGGACTGCTGGCACTCATAATTTTTATATTGCCTACTTTGGAGATAGTTTCTGAACGACAAAAAAGTGCTCGCGACACACCGCTCGGACACCTCAACCGAGCGGTACCGTTTTCAAAAATCCGGGTATATATTGGCATGAAATGGGCTAAAATGGCCAAGAAATGCTCAAGAGGCGGCTCATCAGCCAGAATTCGGTCATTTTTTGCCATCTGACAACAATTGCTTGCAATATCTACCTGGATTTTTGAAAGGGTGGCTCCTGAAGATTTGCCCATTTTGGCTGGAACGACATCGAAACCGGGTTTATTGGACTCCCATGAGCCTAGAAACCACACGGGAGAGAAAAGAGAAGGGAGGGGAGAGAGGGGAGAAGAAAAAAGGACTGCTCTCACTCATAATTTTTATATTGCCTACTTTGGAGATAGTTTCTGAACGACAAAAAAGTGCTCGCGACACACCGCTCGGACACCTCAACCGAGCGGTACCGTTTTCAAAAATCCGGGTATATATTGGAATGAAATGGGCTAAAATGGCCAAGAAATGCTCAAGAGGCCGCTCATCAGCCAGAATTCGGTCATTTTTTGCCATCTGACAACAATTGCTTGCAATATCTACCTGGATTTTTGAAAAGGTGGCTCCTGAAGATTTGCCCATTTTGGCCGGAACGACACCGAAACCGGGTTTTTTGGACTCCCATGAGCCTAGAAACCACACGGGAGAGAAAAGAGAAGGGAGGGGAGAGAGGGGAGAAGAAAAAAGGACTGCTGGCACTCATAATTTTTATATTGCCTACTTTGGAGATAGTTTCTGAACGACAAAAAAGTGCTCGCGACACATCGCTCGGACACCTCAACCGAGCGGTACCGTTTTCAAAAATCCGGGTATATATTGGCATGAAATGGGCTAAAATGGCCAAGAAATGCTCAAGACGCCGCTCATCAGCCAGAATTCGGTCATGTTTTGCCATCTGACAACAATTGCTTGCAATATCTACCTGGATTTTTGAAAAGGTGGCTCCTGAAGATTTGCCCATTTTGGCCGGAACGACACCGAAACCGGGTTTTTTGGACTCCCATGAGCCTAGAAACCACACGGGAGAGAAAAGAGAAGGGAGGGGAGAGAGGGGAGAAGATAAAAGGACTGCTCTCACTCATAATTTTTATATTGCCTACTTTGGAGATAGTTTCTGAACGACAAAAAAGTGCTCGCGACACACCGCTCGGACACCTCAACCGAGCGGTACCGTTTTCAAAAATCCGGGTATATATTGGAATGAAATGGGCTAAAATGGCCAAGAAATGCTCAAGAGGCCGCTCATCAGCCAGAATTCGGTCATTTTTTGCCATCTGACAACAATTGCTTGCAATATCTACCTGGATTTTTGAAAAGGTGGCTCCTGAAGATTTGCCCATTTTGGCCGGAACGACACCGAAACCGGGTTTTTTGGACTCCCATGAGCCTAGAAACCACACGGGAGAGAAAAGAGAAGGGAGGGGAGGGAGGGGAGAAGAAAAAAGGACTGCTGGCACTCATAATTTTTATATTGCCTACTTTGGAGATAGTTTCTGAACGACAAAAAAGTGCTCGCGACACACCGCTCGGACACCTCAACCGAGCGGTACCGTTTTCAAAAATCCGGGTATATATTGGCATGAAATGGGCTAAAATGGCCAAGAAATGCTCAAGAGGCGGCTCATCAGCCAGAATTCGGTCATTTTTTGCCATCTGACAACAATTGCTTGCAATATCTACCTGGATTTTTGAAAGGGTGGCTCCTGAAGATTTGCCCATTTTGGCTGGAACGACATCGAAACCGGGTTTATTGGACTCCCATGAGCCTAGAAACCACACGGGAGAGAAAAGAGAAGGGAGGGGAGAGAGGGGAGAAGAAAAAAGGACTGCTCTCACTCATAATTTTTATATTGCCTACTTTGGAGATAGTTTCTGAACGACAAAAAAGTGCTCGCGACACACCGCTCGGACACCTCAACCGAGCGGTACCGTTTTCAAAAATCCGGGTATATATTGGAATGAAATGGGCTAAAATGGCCAAGAAATGCTCAAGACGCCGCTCATCAGCCAGAATTCGGTCATGTTTTGCCATCTGACAACAATTGCTTGCAATATCTACCTGGATTTTTGAAAAGGTGGCTCCTGAAGATTTGCCCATTTTGGCCGGAACGACACCGAAACCGGGTTTTTTGGACTCCCATGAGCCTAGAAACCACACGGGAGAGAAAAGAGAAGGGAGGGGAGAGAGGGGAGAAGAAAAAAGGACTGCTGGCACTCATAATTTTTATATTGCCTACTTTGGAGATAGTTTCTGAACGACAAAAAAGTGCTCGCGACACACCGCTCGGACACCTCAACCGAGCGGTACCGTTTTCAAAAATCCGGGTATATATTGGCATGAAATGGGCTAAAATGGCCAAGAAATGCTCAAGAGGCCGCTCATCAGCCAGAATTCGGTCAGTTTTTGCCATCTGACAACAATTGCTTGCAATATCTACCTGGATTTTTGAAAAGGTGGCTCCTGAAGATTTGCCCATTTTGGCCGGAACGACACCGAAACCGGGTTTTTTGGACTCCCATGAGCCTAGAAACCACACGGGAGAGAAAAGAGAAGGGAGGGGAGGGAGGGGAGAAGAAAAAAGGACTGCTGGCACTCATAATTTTTATATTGCCTACTTTGGAGATAGTTTCTGAACGACAAAAAAGTGCTCGCGACACACCGCTCGGACACCTCAACCGAGCGGTACCGTTTTCAAAAATCCGGGTATATATTGGCATGAAATGGGCTAAAATGGCCAAGAAATGCTCAAGAGGCGGCTCATCAGCCAGAATTCGGTCATTTTTTGCCATCTGACAACAATTGCTTGCAATATCTACCTGGATTTTTGAAAGGGTGGCTCCTGAAGATTTGCCCATTTTGGCTGGAACGACATCGAAACCGGGTTTATTGGACTCCCATGAGCCTAGAAACCACACGGGAGAGAAAAGAGAAGGGAGGGGAGAGAGGGGAGAAGAAAAAAGGACTGCTCTCACTCATAATTTTTATATTGCCTACTTTGGAGATAGTTTCTGAACGACAAAAAAGTGCTCGCGACACACCGCTCGGACACCTCAACCGAGCGGTACCGTTTTCAAAAATCCGGGTATATATTGGAATGAAATGGGCTAAAATGGCCAAGAAATGCTCAAGAGGCCGCTCATCAGCCAGAATTCGGTCATTTTTTGCCATCTGACAACAATTGCTTGCAATATCTACCTGGATTTTTGAAAAGGTGGCTCCTGAAGATTTGCCCATTTTGGCCGGAACGACACCGAAACCGGGTTTTTTGGACTCCCATGAGCCTAGAAACCACACGGGAGAGAAAAGAGAAGGGAGGGGAGGGAGGGGAGAAGAAAAAAGGACTGCTCTCACTCATAATTTTTATATTGCCTACTTTGGAGATAGTTTCTGAACGACAAAAAAGTGCTCGCGACACACCGCTCGGACACCTCAACCGAGCGGTACCGTTTTCAAAAATCCGGGTATATATTGGCATGAAATGGGCTAAAATGGCCAAGAAATGCTCAAGAGGCGGCTCATCAGCCAGAATTCGGTCATTTTTTGCCATCTGACAACAATTGCTTGCAATATCTACCTGGATTTTTGAAAGGGTGGCTCCTGAAGATTTGCCCATTTTGGCTGGAACGACATCGAAACCGGGTTTATTGGACTCCCATGAGCCTAGAAACCACACGGGAGAGAAAAGAGAAGGGAGGGGAGAGAGGGGAGAAGAAAAAAGGACTGCTCTCACTCATAATTTTTATATTGCCTACTTTGGAGATAGTTTCTGAACGACAAAAAAGTGCTCGCGACACACCGCTCGGACACCTCAACCGAGCGGTACCGTTTTCAAAAATCCGGGTATATATTGGAATGAAATGGGCTAAAATGGCCAAGAAATGCTCAAGAGGCCGCTCATCAGCCAGAATTCGGTCATTTTTTGCCATCTGACAACAATTGCTTGCAATATCTACCTGGATTTTTGAAAAGGTGGCTCCTGAAGATTTGCCCATTTTGGCCGGAACGACACCGAAACCGGGTTTTTTGGACTCCCATGAGCCTAGAAACCACACGGGAGAGAAAAGAGAAGGGAGGGGAGAGAGGGGAGAAGAAAAAAGGACTGCTGGCACTCATAATTTTTATATTGCCTACTTTGGAGATAGTTTCTGAACGACAAAAAAGTGCTCGCGACACATCGCTCGGACACCTCAACCGAGCGGTACCGTTTTCAAAAATCCGGGTATATATTGGCATGAAATGGGCTAAAATGGCCAAGAAATGCTCAAGACGCCGCTCATCAGCCAGAATTCGGTCATGTTTTGCCATCTGACAACAATTGCTTGCAATATCTACCTGGATTTTTGAAAAGGTGGCTCCTGAAGATTTGCCCATTTTGGCCGGAACGACACCGAAACCGGGTTTTTTGGACTCCCATGAGCCTAGAAACCACACGGGAGAGAAAAGAGAAGGGAGGGGAGAGAGGGGAGAAGAAAAAAGGACTGCTGGCACTCATAATTTTTATATTGCCTACTTTGGAGATAGTTTCTGAACGACAAAAAAGTGCTCGCGACACACCGCTCGGACACCTCAACCGAGCGGTACCGTTTTCAAAAATCCGGGTATATATTGGCATGAAATGGGCTAAAATGGCCAAGAAATGCTCAAGAGGCCGCTCATCAGCCAGAATTCGGTCAGTTTTTGCCATCTGACAACAATTGCTTGCAATATCTACCTGGATTTTTGAAAAGGTGGCTCCTGAAGATTTGCCCATTTTGGCCGGAACGACACCGAAACCGGGTTTTTTGGACTCCCATGAGCCTAGAAACCACACGGGAGAGAAAAGAGAAGGGAGGGGAGGGAGGGGAGAAGAAAAAAGGACTGCTGGCACTCATAATTTTTATATTGCCTACTTTGGAGATAGTTTCTGAACGACAAAAAAGTGCTCGCGACACACCGCTCGGACACCTCAACCGAGCGGTACCGTTTTCAAAAATCCGGGTATATATTGGCATGAAATGGGCTAAAATGGCCAAGAAATGCTCAAGAGGCGGCTCATCAGCCAGAATTCGGTCATTTTTTGCCATCTGACAACAATTGCTTGCAATATCTACCTGGATTTTTGAAAGGGTGGCTCCTGAAGATTTGCCCATTTTGGCTGGAACGACATCGAAACCGGGTTTATTGGACTCCCATGAGCCTAGAAACCACACGGGAGAGAAAAGAGAAGGGAGGGGAGAGAGGGGAGAAGAAAAAAGGACTGCTCTCACTCATAATTTTTATATTGCCTACTTTGGAGATAGTTTCTGAACGACAAAAAAGTGCTCGCGACACACCGCTCGGACACCTCAACCGAGCGGTACCGTTTTCAAAAATCCGGGTATATATTGGAATGAAATGGGCTAAAATGGCCAAGAAATGCTCAAGAGGCCGCTCATCAGCCAGAATTCGGTCATTTTTTGCCATCTGACAACAATTGCTTGCAATATCTACCTGGATTTTTGAAAAGGTGGCTCCTGAAGATTTGCCCATTTTGGCCGGAACGACACCGAAACCGGGTTTTTTGGACTCCCGTGAGCCTAGAAACCACACGGGAGAGAAAAGAGAAGGGAGGGGAGAGAGGGGAGAAGAAAAAAGGACTGCTGGCACTCATAATTTTTATATTGCCTACTTTGGAGATAGTTTCTGAACGACAAAAAAGTGCTCGCGACACATCGCTCGGACACCTCAACCGAGCGGTACCGTTTTCAAAAATCCGGGTATATATTGGCATGAAATGGGCTAAAATGGCCAAGAAATGCTCAAGACGCCGCTCATCAGCCAGAATTCGGTCATGTTTTGCCATCTGACAACAATTGCTTGCAATATCGACCTGGATTTTTGAAAAGGTGGCTCCTGAAGATTTGCCCATTTTGGCCGGAACGACACCGAAACCGGGTTTTTTGGACTCCCATGAGCCTAGAAACCACACGGGAGAGAAAAGAGAAGGGAGGGGAGAGAGGGGAGAAGAAAAAAGGACTGCTGGCACTCATAATTTTTATATTGCCTACTTTGGAGATAGTTTCTGAACGACAAAAAAGTGCTCGCGACACACCGCTCGGACACCTCAACCGAGCGGTACCGTTTTCAAAAATCCGGGTATATATTGGCATGAAATGGGCTAAAATGGCCAAGAAATGCTCAAGAGGCCGCTCATCAGCCAGAATTCGGTCAGTTTTTGCCATCTGACAACAATTGCTTGCAATATCTACCTGGATTTTTGAAAAGGTGGCTCCTGAAGATTTGCCCATTTTGGCCGGAACGACACCGAAACCGGGTTTTTTGGACTCCCATGAGCCTAGAAACCACACGGGAGAGAAAAGAGAAGGGAGGGGAGGGAGGGGAGAAGAAAAAAGGACTGCTGGCACTCATAATTTTTATATTGCCTACTTTGGAGATAGTTTCTGAACGACAAAAAAGTGCTCACGACACACCGCTCGGACACCTCAACCGAGCGGTACCGTTTTCAAAAATCCGGGTATATATTGGCATGAAATGGGCTAAAATGGCCAAGAAATGCTCAAGAGGCGGCTCATCAGCCAGAATTCGGTCATTTTTTGCCATCTGACAACAATTGCTTGCAATATCTACCTGGATTTTTGAAAGGGTGGCTCCTGAAGATTTGCCCATTTTGGCTGGAACGACATCGAAACCGGGTTTATTGGACTCCCATGAGCCTAGAAACCACACGGGAGAGAAAAGAGAAGGGAGGGGAGAGAGGGGAGAAGAAAAAAGGACTGCTCTCACTCATAATTTTTATATTGCCTACTTTGGAGATAGTTTCTGAACGACAAAAAAGTGCTCGCGACACACCGCTCGGACACCTCAACCGAGCGGTACCGTTTTCAAAAATCCGGGTATATATTGGAATGAAATGGGCTAAAATGGCCAAGAAATGCTCAAGAGGCCGCTCATCAGCCAGAATTCGGTCATTTTTTGCCATCTGACAACAATTGCTTGCAATATCTACCTGGATTTTTGAAAAGGTGGCTCCTGAAGATTTGCCCATTTTGGCCGGAACGACACCGAAACCGGGTTTTTTGGACTCCCATGAGCCTAGAAACCACACGGGAGAGAAAAGAGAAGGGAGGGGAGGGAGGGGAGAAGAAAAAAGGACTGCTGGCACTCATAATTTTTATATTGCCTACTTTGGAGATAGTTTCTGAACGACAAAAAAGTGCTCGCGACACACCGCTCGGACACCTCAACCGAGCGGTACCGTTTTCAAAAATCCGGGTATATATTGGCATGAAATGGGCTAAAATGGCCAAGAAATGCTCAAGAGGCCGCTCATCAGCCAGAATTCGGTCATTTTTTGCCATCTGACAACAATTGCTTGCAATATCTACCTGGATTTTTGAAAGGGTGGCTCCTGAAGATTTGCCCATTTTGGCTGGAACGACATCGAAACCGGGTTTATTGGACTCCCATGAGCCTAGAAACCACACGGGAGAGAAAAGAGAAGGGAGGGGAGAGAGGGGAGAAGAAAAAAGGACTGCTCTCACTCATAATTTTTATATTGCCTACTTTGGAGATAGTTTCTGAACGACAAAAAAGTGCTCGCGACACACCGCTCGGACACCTCAACCGAGCGGTACCGTTTTCAAAAATCCGGGTATATATTGGAATGAAATGGGCTAAAATGGCCAAGAAATGCTCAAGAGGCCGCTCATCAGCCAGAATTCGGTCATTTTTTGCCATCTGACAACAATTGCTTGCAATATCTACCTGGATTTTTGAAAAGGTGGCTCCTGAAGATTTGCCCATTTTGGCCGGAACGACACCGAAACCGGGTTTTTTGGACTCCCGTGAGCCTAGAAACCACACGGGAGAGAAAAGAGAAGGGAGGGGAGAGAGGGGAGAAGAAAAAAGGACTGCTGGCACTCATAATTTTTATATTGCCTACTTTGGAGATAGTTTCTGAACGACAAAAAAGTGCTCGCGACACATCGCTCGGACACCTCAACCGAGCGGTACCGTTTTCAAAAATCCGGGTATATATTGGCATGAAATGGGCTAAAATGGCCAAGAAATGCTCAAGACGCCGCTCATCAGCCAGAATTCGGTCATGTTTTGCCATCTGACAACAATTGCTTGCAATATCTACCTGGATTTTTGAAAAGGTGGCTCCTGAAGATTTGCCCATTTTGGCCGGAACGACACCGAAACCGGGTTTTTTGGACTCCCATGAGCCTAGAAACCACACGGGAGAGAAAAGAGAAGGGAGGGGAGAGAGGGGAGAAGAAAAAAGGACTGCTGGCACTCATAATTTTTATATTGCCTACTTTGGAGATAGTTTCTGAACGACAAAAAAGTGCTCGCGACACACCGCTCGGACACCTCAACCGAGCGGTACCGTTTTCAAAAATCCGGGTATATATTGGCATGAAATGGGCTAAAATGGCCAAGAAATGCTCAAGAGGCCGCTCATCAGCCAGAATTCGGTCAGTTTTTGCCATCTGACAACAATTGCTTGCAATATCTACCTGGATTTTTGAAAAGGTGGCTCCTGAAGATTTGCCCATTTTGGCCGGAACGACACCGAAACCGGGTTTTTTGGACTCCCATGAGCCTAGAAACCACACGGGAGAGAAAAGAGAAGGGAGGGGAGGGAGGGGAGAAGAAAAAAGGACTGCTGGCACTCATAATTTTTATATTGCCTACTTTGGAGATAGTTTCTGAACGACAAAAAAGTGCTCGCGACACACCGCTCGGACACCTCAACCGAGCGGTACCGTTTTCAAAAATCCGGGTATATATTGGCATGAAATGGGCTAAAATGGCCAAGAAATGCTCAAGAGGCGGCTCATCAGCCAGAATTCGGTCATTTTTTGCCATCTGACAACAATTGCTTGCAATATCTACCTGGATTTTTGAAAGGGTGGCTCCTGAAGATTTGCCCATTTTGGCTGGAACGACATCGAAACCGGGTTTATTGGACTCCCATGAGCCTAGAAACCACACGGGAGAGAAAAGAGAAGGGAGGGGAGAGAGGGGAGAAGAAAAAAGGACTGCTCTCACTCATAATTTTTATATTGCCTACTTTGGAGATAGTTTCTGAACGACAAAAAAGTGCTCGCGACACACCGCTCGGACACCTCAACCGAGCGGTACCGTTTTCAAAAATCCGGGTATATATTGGAATGAAATGGGCTAAAATGGCCAAGAAATGCTCAAGAGGCCGCTCATCAGCCAGAATTCGGTCATTTTTTGCCATCTGACAACAATTGCTTGCAATATCTACCTGGATTTTTGAAAAGGTGGCTCCTGAAGATTTGCCCATTTTGGCCGGAACGACACCGAAACCGGGTTTTTTGGACTCCCATGAGCCTAGAAACCACACGGGAGAGAAAAGAGAAGGGAGGGGAGGGAGGGGAGAAGAAAAAAGGACTGCTGGCACTCATAATTTTTATATTGCCTACTTTGGAGATAGTTTCTGAACGACAAAAAAGTGCTCGCGACACACCGCTCGGACACCTCAACCGAGCGGTACCGTTTTCAAAAATCCGGGTATATATTGGCATGAAATGGGCTAAAATGGCCAAGAAATGCTCAAGAGGCGGCTCATCAGCCAGAATTCGGTCATTTTTTGCCATCTGACAACAATTGCTTGCAATATCTACCTGGATTTTTGAAAGGGTGGCTCCTGAAGATTTGCCCATTTTGGCTGGAACGACATCGAAACCGGGTTTATTGGACTCCCATGAGCCTAGAAACCACACGGGAGAGAAAAGAGAAGGGAGGGGAGAGAGGGGAGAAGAAAAAAGGACTGCTCTCACTCATAATTTTTATATTGCCTACTTTGGAGATAGTTTCTGAACGACAAAAAAGTGCTCGCGACACACCGCTCGGACACCTCAACCGAGCGGTACCGTTTTCAAAAATCCGGGTATATATTGGAATGAAATGGGCTAAAATGGCCAAGAAATGCTCAAGAGGCCGCTCATCAGCCAGAATTCGGTCATTTTTTGCCATCTGACAACAATTGCTTGCAATATCTACCTGGATTTTTGAAAAGGTGGCTCCTGAAGATTTGCCCATTTTGGCCGGAACGACACCGAAACCGGGTTTTTTGGACTCCCATGAGCCTAGAAACCACACGGGAGAGAAAAGAGAAGGGAGGGGAGAGAGGGGAGAAGAAAAAAGGACTGCTGGCACTCATAATTTTTATATTGCCTACTTTGGAGATAGTTTCTGAACGACAAAAAAGTGCTCGCGACACATCGCTCGGACACCTCAACCGAGCGGTACCGTTTTCAAAAATCCGGGTATATATTGGCATGAAATGGGCTAAAATGGCCAAGAAATGCTCAAGACGCCGCTCATCAGCCAGAATTCGGTCATGTTTTGCCATCTGACAACAATTGCTTGCAATATCTACCTGGATTTTTGAAAAGGTGGCTCCTGAAGATTTGCCCATTTTGGCCGGAACGACACCGAAACCGGGTTTTTTGGACTCCCATGAGCCTAGAAACCACACGGGAGAGAAAAGAGAAGGGAGGGGAGAGAGGGGAGAAGATAAAAGGACTGCTCTCACTCATAATTTTTATATTGCCTACTTTGGAGATAGTTTCTGAACGACAAAAAAGTGCTCGCGACACACCGCTCGGACACCTCAACCGAGCGGTACCGTTTTCAAAAATCCGGGTATATATTGGAATGAAATGGGCTAAAATGGCCAAGAAATGCTCAAGAGGCCGCTCATCAGCCAGAATTCGGTCATTTTTTGCCATCTGACAACAATTGCTTGCAATATCTACCTGGATTTTTGAAAAGGTGGCTCCTGAAGATTTGCCCATTTTGGCCGGAACGACACCGAAACCGGGTTTTTTGGACTCCCATGAGCCTAGAAACCACACGGGAGAGAAAAGAGAAGGGAGGGGAGGGAGGGGAGAAGAAAAAAGGACTGCTGGCACTCATAATTTTTATATTGCCTACTTTGGAGATAGTTTCTGAACGACAAAAAAGTGCTCGCGACACACCGCTCGGACACCTCAACCGAGCGGTACCGTTTTCAAAAATCCGGGTATATATTGGCATGAAATGGGCTAAAATGGCCAAGAAATGCTCAAGAGGCGGCTCATCAGCCAGAATTCGGTCATTTTTTGCCATCTGACAACAATTGCTTGCAATATCTACCTGGATTTTTGAAAGGGTGGCTCCTGAAGATTTGCCCATTTTGGCTGGAACGACATCGAAACCGGGTTTATTGGACTCCCATGAGCCTAGAAACCACACGGGAGAGAAAAGAGAAGGGAGGGGAGAGAGGGGAGAAGAAAAAAGGACTGCTCTCACTCATAATTTTTATATTGCCTACTTTGGAGATAGTTTCTGAACGACAAAAAAGTGCTCGCGACACACCGCTCGGACACCTCAACCGAGCGGTACCGTTTTCAAAAATCCGGGTATATATTGGAATGAAATGGGCTAAAATGGCCAAGAAATGCTCAAGAGGCCGCTCATCAGCCAGAATTCGGTCATTTTTTGCCATCTGACAACAATTGCTTGCAATATCTACCTGGATTTTTGAAAAGGTGGCTCCTGAAGATTTGCCCATTTTGGCCGGAACGACACCGAAACCGGGTTTTTTGGACTCCCGTGAGCCTAGAAACCACACGGGAGAGAAAAGAGAAGGGAGGGGAGAGAGGGGAGAAGAAAAAAGGACTGCTGGCACTCATAATTTTTATATTGCCTACTTTGGAGATAGTTTCTGAACGACAAAAAAGTGCTCGCGACACATCGCTCGGACACCTCAACCGAGCGGTACCGTTTTCAAAAATCCGGGTATATATTGGCATGAAATGGGCTAAAATGGCCAAGAAATGCTCAAGACGCCGCTCATCAGCCAGAATTCGGTCATGTTTTGCCATCTGACAACAATTGCTTGCAATATCTACCTGGATTTTTGAAAAGGTGGCTCCTGAAGATTTGCCCATTTTGGCCGGAACGACACCGAAACCGGGTTTTTTGGACTCCCATGAGCCTAGAAACCACACGGGAGAGAAAAGAGAAGGGAGGGGAGAGAGGGGAGAAGAAAAAAGGACTGCTGGCACTCATAATTTTTATATTGCCTACTTTGGAGATAGTTTCTGAACGACAAAAAAGTGCTCGCGACACACCGCTCGGACACCTCAACCGAGCGGTACCGTTTTCAAAAATCCGGGTATATATTGGCATGAAATGGGCTAAAATGGCCAAGAAATGCTCAAGAGGCCGCTCATCAGCCAGAATTCGGTCAGTTTTTGCCATCTGACAACAATTGCTTGCAATATCTACCTGGATTTTTGAAAAGGTGGCTCCTGAAGATTTGCCCATTTTGGCCGGAACGACACCGAAACCGGGTTTTTTGGACTCCCATGAGCCTAGAAACCACACGGGAGAGAAAAGAGAAGGGAGGGGAGGGAGGGGAGAAGAAAAAAGGACTGCTGGCACTCATAATTTTTATATTGCCTACTTTGGAGATAGTTTCTGAACGACAAAAAAGTGCTCGCGACACACCGCTCGGACACCTCAACCGAGCGGTACCGTTTTCAAAAATCCGGGTATATATTGGCATGAAATGGGCTAAAATGGCCAAGAAATGCTCAAGAGGCGGCTCATCAGCCAGAATTCGGTCATTTTTTGCCATCTGACAACAATTGCTTGCAATATCTACCTGGATTTTTGAAAGGGTGGCTCCTGAAGATTTGCCCATTTTGGCTGGAACGACATCGAAACCGGGTTTATTGGACTCCCATGAGCCTAGAAACCACACGGGAGAGAAAAGAGAAGGGAGGGGAGAGAGGGGAGAAGAAAAAAGGACTGCTCTCACTCATAATTTTTATATTGCCTACTTTGGAGATAGTTTCTGAACGACAAAAAAGTGCTCGCGACACACCGCTCGGACACCTCAACCGAGCGGTACCGTTTTCAAAAATCCGGGTATATATTGGAATGAAATGGGCTAAAATGGCCAAGAAATGCTCAAGAGGCCGCTCATCAGCCAGAATTCGGTCATTTTTTGCCATCTGACAACAATTGCTTGCAATATCTACCTGGATTTTTGAAAAGGTGGCTCCTGAAGATTTGCCCATTTTGGCCGGAACGACACCGAAACCGGGTTTTTTGGACTCCCATGAGCCTAGAAACCACACGGGAGAGAAAAGAGAAGGGAGGGGAGAGAGGGGAGAAGAAAAAAGGACTGCTGGCACTCATAATTTTTATATTGCCTACTTTGGAGATAGTTTCTGAACGACAAAAAAGTGCTCGCGACACATCGCTCGGACACCTCAACCGAGCGGTACCGTTTTCAAAAATCCGGGTATATATTGGCATGAAATGGGCTAAAATGGCCAAGAAATGCTCAAGACGCCGCTCATCAGCCAGAATTCGGTCATGTTTTGCCATCTGACAACAATTGCTTGCAATATCTACCTGGATTTTTGAAAAGGTGGCTCCTGAAGATTTGCCCATTTTGGCCGGAACGACACCGAAACCGGGTTTTTTGGACTCCCATGAGCCTAGAAACCACACGGGAGAGAAAAGAGAAGGGAGGGGAGAGAGGGGAGAAGAAAAAAGGACTGCTGGCACTCATAATTTTTATATTGCCTACTTTGGAGATAGTTTCTGAACGACAAAAAAGTGCTCGCGACACACCGCTCGGACACCTCAACCGAGCGGTACCGTTTTCAAAAATCCGGGTATATATTGGCATGAAATGGGCTAAAATGGCCAAGAAATGCTCAAGAGGCCGCTCATCAGCCAGAATTCGGTCAGTTTTTGCCATCTGACAACAATTGCTTGCAATATCTACCTGGATTTTTGAAAAGGTGGCTCCTGAAGATTTGCCCATTTTGGCCGGAACGACACCGAAACCGGGTTTTTTGGACTCCCATGAGCCTAGAAACCACACGGGAGAGAAAAGAGAAGGGAGGGGAGGGAGGGGAGAAGAAAAAAGGACTGCTGGCACTCATAATTTTTATATTGCCTACTTTGGAGATAGTTTCTGAACGACAAAAAAGTGCTCGCGACACACCGCTCGGACACCTCAACCGAGCGGTACCGTTTTCAAAAATCCGGGTATATATTGGCATGAAATGGGCTAAAATGGCCAAGAAATGCTCAAGAGGCGGCTCATCAGCCAGAATTCGGTCATTTTTTGCCATCTGACAACAATTGCTTGCAATATCTACCTGGATTTTTGAAAGGGTGGCTCCTGAAGATTTGCCCATTTTGGCTGGAACGACATCGAAACCGGGTTTATTGGACTCCCATGAGCCTAGAAACCACACGGGAGAGAAAAGAGAAGGGAGGGGAGAGAGGGGAGAAGAAAAAAGGACTGCTCTCACTCATAATTTTTATATTGCCTACTTTGGAGATAGTTTCTGAACGACAAAAAAGTGCTCGCGACACACCGCTCGGACACCTCAACCGAGCGGTACCGTTTTCAAAAATCCGGGTATATATTGGAATGAAATGGGCTAAAATGGCCAAGAAATGCTCAAGAGGCCGCTCATCAGCCAGAATTCGGTCATTTTTTGCCATCTGACAACAATTGCTTGCAATATCTACCTGGATTTTTGAAAAGGTGGCTCCTGAAGATTTGCCCATTTTGGCCGGAACGACACCGAAACCGGGTTTTTTGGACTCCCATGAGCCTAGAAACCACACGGGAGAGAAAAGAGAAGGGAGGGGAGAGAGGGGAGAAGAAAAAAGGACTGCTGGCACTCATAATTTTTATATTGCCTACTTTGGAGATAGTTTCTGAACGACAAAAAAGTGCTCGCGACACATCGCTCGGACACCTCAACCGAGCGGTACCGTTTTCAAAAATCCGGGTATATATTGGCATGAAATGGGCTAAAATGGCCAAGAAATGCTCAAGACGCCGCTCATCAGCCAGAATTCGGTCATGTTTTGCCATCTGACAACAATTGCTTGCAATATCTACCTGGATTTTTGAAAAGGTGGCTCCTGAAGATTTGCCCATTTTGGCCGGAACGACACCGAAACCGGGTTTTTTGGACTCCCATGAGCCTAGAAACCACACGGGAGAGAAAAGAGAAGGGAGGGGAGAGAGGGGAGAAGAAAAAAGGACTGCTGGCACTCATAATTTTTATATTGCCTACTTTGGAGATAGTTTCTGAACGACAAAAAAGTGCTCGCGACACACCGCTCGGACACCTCAACCGAGCGGTACCGTTTTCAAAAATCCGGGTATATATATATATATATATATATATATATATATATATAATTCAGGTGATTTTCACCAGTGAAGCCAAGAGAGTGCTCTACAGTAATGGAGCTGATATACCAGTAGATGGACAACTCAATGAGGGCACATGGACTTTAATACAAATCTGTTTCGTAGACCAACACGGAGTTGGTCCACTCATCAGTTAATCGCCATATACACTGAAGTATCGTTAAGGTTTACATCAGCAATATGTTCGCGTGACAAGAAACCGTTTTTTTAAAAAGCCGCAGATTTAAATTTTAAGAGCCATTTTCTGAGAATATCGAGAATCGAAAGACAGTCACAAAAAATCGAATTTTTTTTATTTTGCCAAAACATCCCTTTGGGTAAGCTAATTCAAGAAAAAATAATCCAAAGTTCCAACGAGTTATTTAACGGACGAAAATTTAAAAAGTTCGAAAAATGCATAAAATGGCGGTTTTAGGGTCTCTGAACGGCTGAAATTCTCACTCAACTTTAGGAAGCCGGTGAGAGCGTAAAAAAGATTCTTTTAAAACGAAACAAACCACGAACATCATTTAACCTTTCTACTTTAAAACTGCGTAATAAATTTGCCAATGTTTGGTTTTAAACATTTTCAAGCGGCGTTTTTATCGAGCCGCTCTTAACCTTGTTTATCACAAGGTAAAATGAAGGCCAACTTCGGCCGCTTAAAACGGCATCTGGTATGTATCGTTCAATGATTAAGACTACAAAGAAACAAAGCTCTGTCATTGCACTTTTCACCAGCAAAGTTACAGCTTTGGGAATCAAATACTTCCCCGTCAGTAAATTTTTACTGTTTAGTGATCTGAGCGGGTAGAATTATATACAAATTACAGATTAACAATTACAAAGGTCGTTTAAGATAGGCTCACCATTAGTTACACATGCACGCACAATGTTTTTCCTGATCTTCGAAAGAAAGTTCTGCTTTCTTGAGTCTTGCGGAGTCTTATTATGTTAAAACAAAGCAGATTTTAACGGCATTTCAACAAGACAGGAATCCACTCATTCAACTTAACCAAGATAACATCGAAAACACAGAGAAACGACGTACTATGCCGCCCACCTTGACAAACGAAAACGCAACAATACAACAGAAAAACATTCCAAACTGTAAGCAAACGAATTTTCAGTTTCCTGGTTGAGCGAAGATATTTTAAACTCATCGCCTAGAGGAATACGCGGAAAGACAGGTGACCTCTGCACTGACCCGCACGTGTCACACCACACTAACGGAGAGAGTCACGTATTCGATTTCCGTCACGTGATTTGAGATGAAAACTTGGTGGAAAGTTAAAAAGAAAAAAAAAACTTGCAACAGATAGCTAGTACTTTGTTGGATTACATGTTAGCGCAAGCTCCACAAAGGAGTTTTTACGGTCACGACTCTCTCTATTAAGCGCGGTAATTTCGCAATCAGTACGTCCTGTTGTAATTTTACTACTAATTTAATGACAGCTCATGAAATAAAATAAAGACTGCAGTAAGTTACATTCACAGTGTGTAAGTACTGACATATGGTGTCGTGTAGTTTTTCCGCTCTTCTGGACAGGGTTACTGCCTGTAGATTAAGCAGTTGTTACCCAGGCTACGTTGAAGTTGTTTCCCTAAAAGAATGCACAAGACACATCTCGCGGCATGTTTTGCACGGACTAAGTGCAGATAAAGCGGTTGTCAGTGAATTCAAGTTGTTGTTAGCCGGAGCAGGTAATGTTATTGCATTTTGTTCTGGAATTACTGTGTTCCATAATTTTGGCCATAGATACTTCATAGCACTCAGGCGTCCCTTAATCTAGGTTCTGCAGAGTCGCGCTACTCCTGTGCCCTCCGGCTCCCGGGGGGTGGAAGGGGTCTTTTGACCAATGTTTGGGTGTAGGGGTGACGCTGTGGGTTTGACACCCTGGCCCTGTTTAGGACAGAAAAACGAAATGGAATGTCGATCGTACTGACCATACCCGGTTGGGGAAGATGCGCATAAAATAATTTACCATGTTTAGGGACAGAGACCGAAAACCATATCCTGTCCAGCGGCACACCCCGGTATAGACCACATTAGGCAGTAACCCTCCCTTCCGGGGGGGGGGGGGGGCGAGTGCTGTGCTTAGCCTTAACTCGCTCAACTGTAGCACAATATTCATCGACGATAGCACGATGTGATTATTGAACTTCCCCTGATGTAATCTTCCTTGGCAGCAGTTTGAGCGAGCGAGACGCGGAAGCCGCGCGGGCCCAGTGAGAACTCGCCCACATGATACCCTTTCTCGCTTTGCTATTTGGTTTTTGCGTCATGAGGTTGGAAGCTTAGAGTTCAAAGTATATTTATCTTTGATTTTTGGTTATTTAGGCATTTTTTCCGTAGAAGAGTCTAAGCTTTCAACCCCATGACGCAAAAACCAAAAAGGGCTAGTTAAAATGGCAAAGCGAGAAAAGGTATCATGTGGGCGAGTTCTCGCATGGGCCTGCGTGGCTTCCGCGTCTCGCTCACTTGAACAGCTACCAAGGAAGAGTGCATTGAAGTTCAATTTTCGGCGTCTGAAATCACATCGTGCTATCGTCATGCTAAACACGGCACCACCACCCCCTCCCCCCGCCCGGAAGGGAGGGTTACTCCCTTATGTGGACTATACTGGGGTTTGCCGCTGGACAGGATACGGTTTTGGTCTGTGTCCCTAAGCATGGTATATAATTTTATGTGCGTCTTCCCCAACCGGGTATGGTCAGTACGATCGACATTCCACTTCGTTTTTCTGTCCTAAACAGGGCCAGGGTGTCAAACCTGCAGCGTCACCCCTGCACCCAAACATTGGTCAAAAGACCCCTTTCTGCCCCCCCCCCCCCTCGGGAGCCGGAGGGCACAGGAGTAGCGCGACTCTGCAGAACCTAGATTAAGGGACGCCAAGTGCTATGGAGTATCTGTGACCAAAATTATAGAACACAGCAATTCCAGAACAAAATGCAATAACATTACTTGCTCAGGCTAACAACAACTTGAATTCACTGTCAACCGCTTTATCTGCACTTAGTCCGTGCAATTGAAGCCCGGGGGGGTACCCCCGTCAATTTAGGATAGGTGTGTGCCGCCAAGGTTCTCAAACCATGACCCTATTTAAGGGTAGAAAATCGAGAATTGATACTCTTTTAAAGGGCAAAAACCAAGAAATAGCACCCTATTTAAGGGAAACAAGATAATTCATAATTGTGTAACTGATGGTCGTTTTATTTCTTTTCCGCTGTACAAGGACGTTTAAAATCACTTTGTTAAACTTTATAACGTGTAAAACAAAAAACCAATTGCAAGGCTGATCGGACAGCTAAGAAGGGTAATAATTTTATTGCCCTTTTTTTAATATTTCGGTGAGACAAAACTCACCTTCATCAGGGGCTGTAAAAGCTAAGTAAAAATCGAATGGAACGGTTACAAGATTTAAAATGATTAAAATGAAAAGATTAAATATGATTGGTTGACAAACATAAAAAGCGGAAACGTGACTAACAGCTTTTTTTAAAAATAGAAATAGATTAAGTTTCATCTCGTCTGTTTATTCCGTGGGGTTCAAGTGTCTTGCCCTTTGAAATCAAAAATGCTTCTCTGGCTTTACGAATGCTGTCCCTGTTCGAGTGAATGAGTTCTAGGGGAATGAGTTCTATGTCGTTGATGGAGTGGCCAGGAAGAATGAAGTGATCTGAAACGGCGGTGGGTTGATCAATGTGACGATGGGTGATCGCTTTTTCGATTGCGCGTCTGTGTTCCCCAAATCTGTCGCTGAGTTGACGTTTAGTTTCTCCAATGTATTGTACCTTGCATCTGGAGCACTGTATCATATAGATGAGATTGGAAGATGAGCAAGAGATGTGACGTAGAATTTGCCTTTGTTCGTTAGTGGAGAAGAAGGTGTAAAACGTGGTTCCCTCTGTAATGAAAGGACATGTTTTGCACCTACTTCTGTTACAGCGGAAAGCTCCAGGTGTTTTGGGGGGTGGTCTGCGGTGTGTGGCTCTGACTAGAATGTCACGTAGGTTGTTGCAACGGTGGTATGATATGAGAGGAGGAGAAGGGAATGCTGCTTTGCATCGCTGTGAAGAACGAAGAATGTTTAGGTTGTTGAAAATGATTTGACGTATGTTAGGAAGGGCTGGATTAAATGTTACTACAAACGGGATTCTGTTATTCTCTTGTTTCATAGATGTTTCGAGGGCTTTGCGTGGAATTTGACGCACTTTCTCCATTTCTTCTTTAAGAAAACGGTGTTGATATCCTCTCTTGATTAAATGTGTTGTGAGTGCGTTGGAACGTGTTTTAAAGAACTCATCCGTTGAACAAATTCTTCTAAGTCGTAAGGCAATGCTGAACGGGATTGATTGTTTGGTGTGAGATGGGTGGCAGGATGATTTAAGGAGATACTGATGTTTGTCTGTAGGCTTGACATAAAGGTCAGTTTCTAATCTGCCGTTGATGAGCGGTACGTTAACATCAAGGAACGGGATTTCGTTGTAGGAGAAGGAATTGGTAAATTTAATTGTAGGGTGTAGGTTGTTTAAGTATGTGATAAAATCATTTAATTTTTCTTCGCCATGTGTCCAGAGGAGGAAGATGTCATCGATGTAACGCTACCAAATTAGGGGAGAATGCAGCTGCTAGAGCGTCTTTTTCAAATTTTCCCATGAAAAGGTTGGCGTATGAGGGAGCCATTTTGGTCCCCATAGCTGTTCCGTTAATTTGTCTGTAATGCTGTCCATTAAAAGTGAAAGTGTTATTAGTAAGTATCATGCGAATGAGATCACAGAGTCTGGTCGTCTGGATAGTAGGATTGAGCCGTTGGTCCAGAAATTCGCTGCAGGCTTGGATTCCGTCATTATGAGGTATGTTTGAATAGAGCGAAGATACATCAAGGGTAACGAGTAAAACACCATCAGGTAGTTGACCGATGCTGTTGAGTTTGTTGAGAAAATGGGTGGTGTCTTTTATGTAAGAAGGAACTTTGGTAACTAGTGGTTGAAGATGAAAATCGACAAATTGGGAAATACGTTCTGTGGGATGGCTATTGCTAGAGACTATAGGGCGACCAGGATGACCCTGTTTGTGTATTTTAGGAATTGCTGATCCTGATCTACACCAAGATCCAGCTTCACCTCGCTACTGTTTGTCCAAGTGGTCCTTGCATCGAGTTACTTTATAACGTGTACTCGGGCGTGTAGTACAGTTTTAACAGACCATATGTTTTTCGTTTTGCGCGTGGAGGTGGGTACTACAATTTAGTGACCCTATCTTAGGGACATCTAAGGATCACGATACCAAAAAGGATACCCTATTTAAGGGCTGAGCACCTAAAAAACCCTACCCTATTGGGCGGCACACACCTATATAGCGTATATGAGGGGGTACCTTCCCCCCCGGGAATTGAAGATGCCGCGAGATGTGTCTTGTGCATTCTTTTAGGGAAACAACTTCAACGTGGCCTGGGTAACAACTGCTTAATCCACAGGCAGTAACCCTGTCCAGAAGAGTGGAAAAACTACACGACATCATATATCAGTACTTACACACTGTGAATGTAACTTACTGCAATATTTATTTTATTTCATGACCTGTAATTAAATTAGTAGTGAAATTACAACAGCACGTATTGATTGCGAAATTACCACGCTTAATAGAGAGTCGTGACCGTAAAAACTCCTTTGTGGAACTTGCGCTAACATGTAATCCAACAAAGTACTAGCTATCTGTTGCAACTGTTTTTTTCTTTTTCACTTTCCACCAAGTTTTCATCTCAAATCACGTGACAGAAATCGAATACGTGACTCTCTCCGTTAGTGTGGTGTGACACGCGCGGGTCAGTGCAGAGGTCACCTGTCTTTCCGCGTATTCCTCTAGGCGATGAGTTTAAAATATCTTCGCTCAACCAGGAAACCGAAAATTCGTTTGTTTACAGTTTGGAATGTTTTTCTGTTGTATTGTTGCCTATTCGGTTGGCAAGGTAGGCGGCATAGTACGTCGTTTCTCTGTGTTTTCGATGTTATCTTGGTTAAGTTGAATGAGTGGATTCCTGTCTTGTTGAAACGCCGTTAAAATCTGCTTTGTTTTAACATAATAAGACTTAGCAAGACTCAAGAAAGCAGAACTTTCTTTCAAAGATCGGGAAAAACATTGTGCGTGCATGTGTAACTAATGGTGAGCCTATGTTACACGACCTTTGCAATTGTTAATCTGTAATTTGTATATAATTCTACCCGCTCAGATCACTAAACAGTAAAAATTTACTGACGGGGAAGTATTTGATTCCCAAAGCTGTAACTTTCCTGGTGAAAAGTACAATGACAGAGCTTTGTTTCTTTGTAGTCTTAATCATTGAACGATACATACCAGATGCCGTTTTAAGCGGCCGAAGTTGGCCTTCATTTTACCTTGTGATAAACAAGGTTAAGAGCGGCTCGATAAAAACGCCGCTTGAAAATGTTCGAAACCAAACATTGGCAAATTTATTACACAGTTTTAAAGTAGAAAGGTTAAATGATGTTCGTGGTTTGTTTCGTTTTAAAAGAATCTTTTTTACGCTCTCACCGGCTTCCTAAAGTTGAGTGAGAATTTGAGCCGTTTAGAGACCCTAAAACCGCCCTTTTATGCATTTTTCGAACTTTTTAAATTTTCGTCCGTTAAATAACTAGATGGAACTTTGGATTATTTTTTCTTGAATTATCTTACCCAAAGGGATGTTTTGTAAAAATAAAAATAAATCCGATTTTTTGTGAGTGTCTTTCAATTCTCGATATTCTCAGAAGATGGCTCTTAAGCGCGCGCGTAAGGAACCGTAGAAATTTGAAAATTATACTTGCGCGCGCGTAAATGTCCGCTCAATGTCTGACTAAATATTGTATTGTAAAATAATGTATTTTCGCCGGTGAATGTATTTTCACTGAGCTCAGCAAATACCTGTGGCAGTTAAAAGAAAAGAAGAAAGATTTTACAATCACGTGGAAAATCCTTGCAAAAGCAAGAGCATACACCACTCTCACCAAGCGGTGCAATTTATGCATTTCAGAGAAGTTTTTTATAATATCTAAACCACACATGGCAACCTTAAACAAGGGCAATGAGCTCATATCGACCTGCAGACACCGGCGAAAATACATTCTTAAGTAAAAAGAAGGTAAGAAGTGTAACTGTAGAAAGAAGGAGGATTGCCCACTGAATGGTGAATGTATGGTGGATGAAGTCGTGTACCAAGCCACGGTCACAACCGAAAACACAGAAACATACATCGGCCTCACAGCGAACAACTTCAAGGCAAGGTATGGGAACCACCAGATGTCCTTTAGACACGAAAAGAGAAAAAGTGAGACTGAACTAAGCAAACACATCTGGCAGCTCAAAGAGGAAAACAAGGAATTCAAAGTCACGTGGAAAATCCTTGCCAAGGCTAAACCTTACACAAACACCCCAAAACGGTGTGATCTTTGTAACACAGAGAAATTCTTTTTAATCTGTAGGCCGCACATGGCAACACTTAACAAGCGAAATGAGCTTATCTCAACATGCAGGCATCGGCGCAAGTTCATTTTAAGGTTTAATTCAGCACGTCAAAGACATTAATTTTAGCGCGAGCACTTAGTGAGACTAGTTAAACTTTGGCAAAAGCATCGTAGACGATCGAGCGTGCGCGCGCGCGCGCGCTGTTCAATGTAAAATTTATGATTGTAACCGTTTATAACGCGATCAAAACAATGATGTAGACTTTAACGACTCAGTGTAAGATGGAGTTTAACTGATGAGTGGGTCACCTCTTCGGTGGCCTACGAAACAAGTTTGTATTAAATGTCCATTCACTCAAGATTTGAGTAGTTCACCAACTGGTTTATTCCGCTCCTTCGCTGCAAGTAGAGCACTGTATTGGCTCCGCCGGTGAACATTTAACTGAATTATATATATATATATATAATTGCCTGAAGAGTGTGGTCATCCATTGACTATACGAAACAGACTTGTCGCATTAAATCGATGAAATACTTTTGAAGCCTGGAACCTTTTTGAATAATTTAATACTGCTCCTAAAAAGTTGAGCGCTCTCTGAAAACCGTTCCACACAAGAAATTTGAAGTTATATATATATATATATATATATATATATATATATATATATATATAATTCAGGTGATTTTCACCAGTGAAGCCAAGAGAGTGCTTTACAGTGCTCTTTCACGTTTCCCAAAATTTTTACTTCCAAATTTGAACATGTTCTAGCATGATTTTATCAATCAAATTTTGGCTGTTGTATCTGTTCAGTATAGAGAGTCATAAGATGCTTTGGCATATTTTATTCATCCTTTACGTGGCTTTTTAACTTACTTTTATTTTTGAGCACTGTTCCCATTTTTGCTTTGGGAACGTTCCGATTAAGAGATGATTGTTCCTCTTTGGAGTGGTCCTTTTAGCATCAAAAGGAACAAATTGCTGTTAAAAATAGGAACAAAGTGTTCATTTAGAGCTAAAAAGAACCTTTTGTTCCGAATTTTTAACATTGAAAGGACGTTTTTGTTCCTAAATGAGTGGCCTAGGAACAGGTGTTCCCAATGGTATTGTTCCTCTTTTATCATTTTGGTCCTTTTTAATCGCTTGAGGAACAATTGTTCCCATTAATGCGTTCCCTTTTGGAGTGGCTGTTCCTTTATGCTGACACGAGGAACTTTGGTTCCCAATTAATTACGTTCCTTTTTTTGTAAAGGAACGTTTGTTCCTTTCTAACATTGTTCCTGCTTTGAAAAATTGGTTCCTTTTTATTCACTTGAGGAACAATTGTTCCCATTAACAGGTTCCGTTTTGAACGAAATGTTCCTTTTTATTGGCACGTGCACGTGGAACAGTTTGTTCCTAACCATTAGTTCCTATTTATGTAAAATGGTTCCTATTTAGAAATGACAGTTCCTTTGTACATCTTGTTCAACAGAAACATTCTTCTTTTCTTGCCATCTATGATTTTATCGCTTTTTAATTGGCAAAAACATTTGGTGTAGTGTTTTAAGTTTCAAACAACACGAAGCAGTGTCAATAGCAGATTTTTAAAGACTTTTCGAGGCCCTTCTAGACTTGCCCGGACAAGGTTGAATATAATCGCACCGACGCCATATATCACCTCAAATTTGTAAGCTTACTTAAGAATAATGAACAGTGGCAAGCAGACACATGCCTGAGCAAGCAGGAGCAAGTTGGGGCAGGTTGGGGCAAGTTTAAACTTGCACAATACAGCCATTGTTTTTTGTCGCCTTTGTGTTTTGTTCACTATTTATGTAAGTGGAACAAATTGTGTGGATCACTCAGATGTCCGACATGAACAAAAAGGGTAAGGTTGACTGGTCGAAAATCGATGGCTCATCACCAAAACCAAAACGGCTTCACTTGGAAAAAGAAGAAACAGATAGCTTGTATCACTGTCCAATACAAACGTGTGATCACGATGGATTTAAAAGTCAACGTGGCTGCAGGAAACATGTGAACACCAAGCACAGTTCTTTCTTTTTCTTTGACGAAAAACCCGACGTTTCAAGTACCAAAGAACTTGCCGATGATGATACATCGGGTGAAATCACAAAACAAACTGCCAGGGTAATGCCTTCGTTTTCAGTTTCCAGCCAAATTGGCGAGTTATTCACGAAATGGTTGACTGGAAGTGGTGGGGGTTGCAAGAAAGATCGTGCAGCTCAGCAGATAGCCAAGAGATGCTTTAAATTTCTCAAATTTTGCTGCGAAGATGAAGAGGAATTGAGTTTTGAAGTGCTGGACTTTAGCCTATGTTCTCATAGTCTGTTGTTCAAGTTTATCGACTACTTGCAAGATGAATGCAAACTCGGACACGGTGGCCGATTGGGCTACATTGATGCAATCTCCGAATTAATCGACTTCAGAAAAATACACGGCGCATCAGACACAGTTCTTCGAAATTTGTCCTCAACGGAGTTGTACCTTAAACGAGCGCGCAAGACGGTGGCAAAGATGATGAGACTGCAGTGGACACAAGATCTAGACATTGAAACTTTGGATGCTAGGGGGCACTGGGCAACCATGGAAGAACTGTTAGAAGTGGTGACATTTCATTTGCCTCGTTACGAGAACACTGTGAAGACGTGCAAAACTATTCCAGGTCAAGTTAATCCTTCGGACTTAACATTTGCCACGAAATTTGTCGCAGTGTATTTGTTCATCAAGGTGAAGGGATCTCGGCCTATGACTTATCAGTATTTGACAGTGGACATGGTCAGAGCAGCTAAGGAGAACGGGGGATTCATCGACCAGAAAAAGTTCAAGACTGCTAGCAAATATGGATTTGACTCCTTAATTCTGACCGATGCAAGCATGCAGGTGCTCGATAGCTACATAAATTTCGTAAGGCCATTGCTAAAGCCCCAGTGCGAGTTCGTTCTGGTCACGAGAAACGGAGGCCAGCACAGCAAATTGGGCGACGTCATGAGTAAACTAGTGTTTGATGCAATTGGAAAGTTCATTCATCCGACGCGCTATCGTCAAATTGTCGAGACGCAAAGCCTCAATCTGCTCACAAGCAAGGAGCAACAAATTTTGTCAGAAGACCAAAAACACAGTTCTGGCGTTGCAAAAGTTCACTATCAAAAGCAAAGATCGCGCGAAGTTGCTGTCAAAGCTCACGAGTGTCTACAAAAGCTACAAGGAACGAAAGGCTCGGAGGTGGATAGGGAAGTACAAACGAGGTTTAGCGGCTCAACTTCAAGTCTTGCAGCTCCAGTCGAAACAGCAGAAACAAAGAGCGCGCCCCCTAAAGAAAAGGATTCCCCGCCCACAAACCAATTGCGAGTTCAAAGAAATTATCGTCGGGTGTTGAAATTCACGGCAGACGAGGACGATTTTCTCAAGAAGGGAATCGACTGGCACGGGTTTGGGCAGTGGACGGCAATTCTGAGGGATCCCGATCTCAAATTTCAAGACGGAAGAACGGCGGACTCTCTCAAGAAAAGGGCTGGAATGAAAATGCAGCTATAGCTTGACATAATGTTTAGAAACAAAGTAATGTGCCAAAACTCGTCTAATAAAATATGGGACCGACCCGACGCACCCTTTATCGTGTAAGAGATAGTTGAAGTAAAGTAAGCAAAGTTGCACTCGAAAAGTGACTTTCTGTTAATCAAGGTTGACGTTTTCCTTTCCTTTCCTCACATGCATTACTTAATCGATACGCTAACTTTCAATCGACGAGATCTAGATAACAAAATAAATCGCAACTGACAAATTCTACTGGTTCATTCTTGTGTTATTTATACTTCTCACTCTCTCTCTTTTTTTTACTTTAACTGTCTTCCGATGAACAATATAAGACATCTACACTGTAAAAGAGCAGTATCAACCCATTCACTCCTAGGAGTGACCAGCATTTAAATTCTCCTCATCATTTTAATACACTGTCAAGGAGACAAATAATGAGAATTAAGAAGATAATCAGTTGGGGAATACGGTCTTGATTTAACACCAAATTCTCAGGAACGGCCAGCAAAGAAATGTATGGTTATCGGTTAGGAGAATGAGAACTGGTAATGGGAGATAAAGGGTTAAGTCATATTTGTATAAAACATTTACGCAAAATCTGTGAAATCCGCCCTAACCACAATTTTCTTGCTGCCCTTTGTACTTCCAGTTTGAAGTGGAAGTTGACAGGGTGATTTTGTTTTTTTTTCTAAAATGCAGCGGATTTTGCGGATTTCACGGATATTTAGAACATACATGATTTAACACTTCCTTTTTTAACTGCAAGTATCTTATGTATGTAATAATAATAATAATAATAATAATAATAATAATAATAATGTAATAATGTATGTAATATATTCATATATTCTCTTTAAAGATGTTTGCAGTTTAAAGTTTCCGTAAAATCCGTGAATCCCGCCCTAACTACAGATTTCTTGCTGGCCTTTGTACTTCCAGTTTGAAGTGGAAGTTGACAGGGTGATTTTGTTTTTTTCTAAAATACAGCGGATTTTGCGGATTTCACGGATATTTAGAACATACATGATTTAATACTTCCTTTTTTAACTGCAAGTATCTTATGTATATAATATATTCATATATTCTCTTCAAAGATGTTTGCAGTTTAAAGTTTCCGTAAAATCCGTGAATCCCGCCCTAATTACAGATTTCTTGCTCGCCTTTGAACTTCCAGTTTGAAGTGGAATATTTAGAACATACATGATTTAATACTTTCTTTTTTAACTGCAAGTATCTTAGGTATATAATATATTCATATATTGTCTTCAAAGATGTTTGCAGTTTGAAGTTTCCGTAAAATCCGTAAATCCCGCCCTAACTACAGATTTCTTGCTGGCCTTTGAACTTCCAGTTTGAAGTGGAAGTTGACAGGGTGATTTTGTTTTTTTTCTAAAATGTGGTGGATTTTACGGATTTGGTGGTGTTCTGAGAGTTTCCTCTCAAGAAGTGAACTTTTAATCAAGAGAGGACTGTTTTGGACCTCTTTCTTCATTCTCAGAGTTTCGAGGACATCTATGAAATTAATGCTCTTAAATTCAGCTAGCAAACCCAACGGAAACCAAAAGCACTCTTAACGTAATGTGTGTCATCATCTCTGTCCAGAGATGATGGTAAACACTTGTGTATCATGGAACAAGATCGCTCTGGATTAACCCAAGTTCTGCTGATATAAATGTAGGGCCAATATCTTTTAATACTGTTATAGGAACAAGTGTGCCTTTTCATAACAGTTCCTCTTAAGAGGAACGCTTTTAAGCAAAAACATCCTGTCTGAGTTGTATTTTTTAGCCAAAAAAATAGGAAAACGTATTTTCGGACATAGCCCTACATAAAACTACAGGGAAACACAGTTATGGAGAGATTTTCGCGGTAGTTGGTATTATTTTAAGGCTTTAAAAAAAGGGAACAGAAATTTTGGGAAACGATCTACAGTGCTCTCTCTCTCTCTCTCTCTCTCTCTCTCTAGCTCTCTCTCTCTCTCTCTCTCTCTCTCTCTCTCTCTATATATATATATATAGTCCATCAAAAACATCATTTGTCTAGATCTTTTCTCCAGAAAAAAGCATATAAAACCACAAAAATACTGGTCTTATTTCCAGTATTTTTGTGGTTTTATATATATATATATATATATATATATATATATATATATATATATATATATATATATATATATATATATATATATATATTTAACAATTATTCTGCGAGGGCGCGCTGGATATCGAATGATAGACAACCAACGAGGCGCGTAGCGCCGAGTTGGTTATAATCATTTGATATCCAGCAAGCCCGAGTAGAATAATTGTTTTATTAAAAACTTAACCACTATTAAATAAAAATCAAGAAAGAACGGGAAAAATGAGAAAAGAAATTTAAACGGAACAAGAATCGCTCACATGACTGAACGAAAAAGGCGCCAAAACCTTGCGAAGTGTTGCAGCGTTTCATTGCAAAGCTGAATGAATCAATGAGAACTGCTCGAAAGTGTCGAGTGAGCAAAGTAGCACAAGTTTTGGAAAGAAATCTTCTAATTATTGGCTCTGAAATATGGTACATGTTTGATTTTTCCTGAAACACTGTTGTTGTCATCGTTCAAAGCGGATTGAAGCTGTACAATTTCACCATATTAGCTGCTGGAGTTGAAACTGAACAAGTTTGTAATCTGTTCGCACAACGGAGCCATCATGTGCGTGTTTCATCGAACTCAAGACAGAACAAATTTGAACTTGAAGAGGTAATTTCCAGGCAGCTCAGAAGCAAGATTACTGTAGTGAGGAACATTAGAAGTCACCATCATAGTTTGTTAAATGCAAAGTGCAAAATGCAGTTGTTCTCGGTTTAGAGGTTGCGGACGGAATGGCAAGCTTAAAAACAACATTCAAACAACTGGAAAAGCGATTCAACTCCGTTTACATGGCATCCGATTTCTATCTGAGCATTTGGACCTGTTGGAACACAGGGCTACAACGAGTGCAGGTAAACCAGTGTCAATTTTGCGTGTTAAAGGCGAAAAAAATCTCGCCCTTCCTTCCTTCTTGGTAGTTTGCCGCTGTATTTTTTTTAGTACTTGTTTAGACTGCTTCATGATTTTCGCACCGACTCGCCATGAATGTACATGTGTGATAGTTTTTATTAAATGCTCCTGCCCCATTTCACTGTGTTTTATTTTATGTCTTGTCTTGATATTTTGAAGTGGAAAGCTTTCCTGATAAAACCTACCGTGTTCAGTTTCAATGATCGACGTGACGATCGATGAAAGAAATTAAGCTTAATTGTAAACACGACGCTTAATGCGTAAATTTCTATTTCTGAACAGTTTCTTCAAACAATTTTGACTTGTGTTAGACGACGCTGTTGGTGATGCTTGTTGGTGACAATGTTGAAATTTCTGCTTAATTTAAATTCGCTGCCAAGTGATTTTTCTCGTCCATTTTTCTCGTCGGGTTGCTCGCGAGGAAAAACTTTCAGCTCACTTTGTTGTTGAGTGTTCATTGACCATATTTGGTCGCAGCAGGTATATGAGCTGATAGCCTAGCTCCGTTCAGCCAATCAAAATGCTAGAAATCCAATACACCTAGTCCAGTTTTTAATAAATATATATATCAAGAAAGCTTTAAAAAATCCATCAATCTTTTCATTAGGTTAAATGATGGCACACATAACTAATAAGCATAGGGAGCGTTGACCATAAGAAATACGCATAACATAATTTAAAACAAATGCGGAGTAAAAAGGGAATTGAAAAAGTGTTCTCCTTTTTTTGTGATGCTGCTTATTCCTTATTTTGTACAGAACGTTATCGTTCTGTGTAGGATGTTAATTTTGTATGTCAATCGGAGAAATGGTACTTAGCAATGGCTCATGTTGATCGGTACAACAGATGTTTACTTTAAGACATTGATGTCAGTTGGGATCTTTTAAACGCCTGCAGCGGTCTAAGTCGTTTTCTACATGCTGCTTGAATCATCAATTTCATTATACGCCATGGGATTAAATTTGCTTTAGTCTTAACTTCGAACTTTTAGTTTTAGTTACACTTTTACTGTAATTATTTTCTGAAAAAAAAAAAAACCCGAACATTAAGACTAAGTATATCAAATATATATTAATTATGGTCCTTGCTCATGCTGGGCCCTTTGTCAACATAAATTGTCTTGTTAGCTGTATCAACGTATATATTTTTCCACCTGTTGGAGCTAGTTATATCAATATGTCCTTTTGGTTAACGATGACCTTTTTCCTTGATTGCAGAACTCATTTTTACAAAAAGGAAGGCGACCGTTATGTATTCATGGTTTTGGTAGACGTGAATGCCCATGGCAACATGTTTGCAAGAATAAAATTTAACTGAGCAGTTTTAATTTAATTTTGTTTTATTTTTCTAGATCTACCCCCCAAACACACTTAACGAAAACAATATATCCTTTATTGGTGTAAATGCGGCAGTGGATTTTAATGCGTTGGCATTGGTTTCAAACAAATACAATTTTTACTCTAGTTAAATTCCTCTTGCAAAGCCGCCGTTGTGGTTTTTATTATGCCAAGGAAGGTTGATAGCGTAATATTATATTACACTTTGTAAAACACATCCTCTGCCAAATGGAAGTGCATCGTCAACATAAATCTTCACTTTACCAGTATCAACTTATCAGCTCCCCTGGTGTTGAACTTTATATGCCGTTATATAGTTATCGTATGCAAAACTCGTTCACGAAATGAGGGCTATTGCGTGCCCAGTTTCACACATGACTTGAATGTCCTTGGCGGCATATTAACAAGAATAAATTTTGACAAATAAAAATTTAGAAATATGCACCACAGTCAAGAGCAAGGAGAAGAAACTCATTCCTTTTTCTTCATCTTGATCACTTTTTTTAATTCAAGTGATTTCTTGAAATAAAGCTACTTTTGAAAACAAAATGTATATGTATATTTCAGCACCACACTTGTGCTGGCGCCCGAATGCCACTAATTAAAAGCAATTGTATGTTCTCTAGATCATTCGCAAACTTTGCATTGCCTTAGGCCAACAAACAAAGCTGATCTAGTCGCTTTCTATCTGGGACAAAGATGAACATTTTACATAATTATACTCCATTCGCGTATACGCAAACAACTTTAAATTGCAATTCACTTTACTCCATTTGATTTTTTTTTCATTTAATTTGAGTTTATTCATTTCCAAAGCCTGCACTGTGATGTTTATTATACAAGAGGAGAAAATAACATTAGTTCTTCATTAAAACACGCCCGCTTTAGCACAATTGGCTGCATTGTCAACACAAATTATGTATTTACAAGTATCAACTTACCAATTTCATCGCTATTTAAGCTTAAAAAATCTAATCCTTAGACTAAAGATGATCTCATTTCTCGTTTACCAAATGGATTTAAGTTAAGGTCACTATAACGTACTTATGAATCCGTTTGGCATGAATTAATACATATTTTCAAAACATTCGATCGCACTCAACGATGATTGGTTTAAAAAAGTGGCGTTGTACACCCTCCAATGTGATTGGTTCATGTAGCTAGCATACATACAAAACAGACCGTGCAGTATTCAGGGTATTCTTTGCGTTGTCCGCATCGTAGACAACTCAAGATGGAAGCCTTGGTTAAAATATTACTCTTGTTTCTTGGCGTTGGTGAGTTCAATGTCGTGTTTTAAATTTTCGCTTTTGATGTTGGATTCACTGCCACTATAGTGTCACTTTAATTGCATTGTCACATTAACACTGATTTTGCTGGCTATTCATGACTATAGGCCTTTAAGTAATCCAAATGCTGGGTTAAAGTTCTTTAATGTTACCTCTCAAAAACTAAATTCGAACAAGAGCAAAACAAACAAACAAGCAAACGAATGGAAAAAGTCCGTTCACGAGGAAAGATTTTGAATAAAACGTTGTTGAAGGCGAGCTACAATTAATTTACACAAGGGTCATTCCATTGTTATACTAACATCAAACTTTGTGATGCACCCAGTGCTTCAGTTTTTGTCGACTCAATTTCGAAGAGGTTTGTTTGTATAGAAACAATTTCTCGTTAACTATTTCGGATAGCCATGAAACAAAATTGGGAAGCAACCGATTGAAAGTAGCTAGTAGCATTATTCATGACATAATTTACGCCTCTTTGCCACACGCAAGGAAATTGGACTTAAATTTCTCTGTACAATTGTTAGCTTGTGGATTTCGTAATGTCCATCTATGCGCTAGGTAACTCAAAAAGAGATTCTTTGATAGAAAGCTTTGAAAAATCCATCAATTCAATCGTTAGGTTAAAAGATGGTACACAGAATAATTAGCTAAAGGGACGTTGGCCATAACAAATAAGCATAAGAAAATAAAACAAATGCGGAGTAAGAAACTTTCCTTCCTCTTTTTTTATTGATGCTGTTGTTTCCTTTATTTTGTGAGTCTATCATGTCATATCATGCTCATGTCCATCGGTAAAACAGTTGTCTATTCTAAGACACAAATGTCGGTCGGGATCTTTTGAAATTCAGCAGCAGTCGTAAAGTCGTTTTGTACATGCGGCATGGATCATCAATTTCATTATACGCCATGTGATTAGATTCTGTTTTAGTTTTAACCTCGATGACGCTAGTTCGAAAAAAACCGGCTTTTACTTATTTATTTCTTGATGAAAAGCCTGAGCATTTAATCTAAGTATTTAAAATCACGCCCCTTGCTCAAGCAGGGCCCTTGTGTCAAAATGAATTCTCTCGTTAGCAGTATCAACGTATATATTTTCCACCTGTTTGGGCTAGTTATATTAGTGTGTTTTTTGGTTAAAGATGGCCTTTTTACTTGAGTACAGAATTCACTTTTTTATTTAAAAAAAAAGGAAGGTGGCCCTTACGTGTTCACGGTTTTAATAGGCTTCAATGTCCTTGGCAACATGTTTGCAAGAATACAATTTAACGTAGTTTTTATTCTATTTCATTATTTTGTTTTATTTTTTACGCCACGCACACACTCAATAAACAAGCAGAATTTTAACTGTTACTAGTAAAATGTACATACATGAGCACCACATTTCAATATTCTTTAGATCATTCGGGAACTTTTCATCGCCTTGGGCCAGTAAAAAATGCTGTTCCGGTCGCTTTCTAGTAGGACAAGGTCAAAGAGGAACCATTTTACCTACACTCCATTCGCATAAACGCTGTCAAATGGATTTAATTTGCAATTCATTTCACTCCAATTGATTTTTTCATTTTATTTGAGTTTATTCATTTCCAATTAATGCTATGTCTTTAATGGCGAAATTTTTTCTGTATTTTAATTTCTTTCGGCAAGCGTGCACTGTGATGTTTATTATGCAAGAGGAGAAAATAACATTATTTCTTCATTAAAACACGCCCACGTTAGCACAATTGGCTGCATTGTCAACACAAATTATGTATTTACAAGTATCAACTTACCGATTTCATCGCTATTTAAGCTTAAAAAAATCTAATCCTTTGACTAAGGATGATCTTATTTCTCGTTTACCAAACGGATCTAAGTTAAGGTCACTATAACGTACTTAGGAATCCGTTTGGCATGAATAAATACATAGTTTCAAAACATTTGATCGTACTCAACGATGATTGGTTTAAAAAAGTGGCGTTGTAAACCCTCTCAATGTGATTGGTTTATGTAGCTAGCATACATACAAAACAGACCGTGCAGTATTCAGGGTATTCTTTGCGTTGTCCGCATCGTAGACAACTCAAGATGGAAGCCTTGGTTAAAATATTACTCTTGTTTCTTGGCGTTGGTGAGTGCAATGTCGTGTTTTAAATTTTCGTTTTTGATGTTGGATTTACTGCCACTACAGTGTCACTCAAATTGCATTATCACATTAACACTGATTTTTCTGGCTATTCATGACTGAAATGCCTTTAAATAATTCAAATGCTGGCTTAAAGTTCTTTAATGTTACCTCTCAAAAGCTAAATTCGAACAAGAGCAAAACAAACAAACAAACAAACGAATGGAATAAGTCCGTTCACGAGGAAGGACTTTGAATAAAACATTGTTGAGGGCGAGCTATCAATTAATTTACACAAGGGTCATTCCATTGTTATACTTAAACATCAAACTTTGTGATGCACGCAGTGCTTCAGTTTTTGTCTATTCAATTTGGAAGAGGTTTGTTTGTATAGGAGCAATTTCTCGTTAACTATTTCGGATAGCCACGAAACAAAATTGGGAAGCAACCGATTGAAAGTAGCTAGTAGCATTATTCATGATTAATACGCCCCTTTCCCACACGCAAAGAATTTGGACTTAAATTTCTCTGTACAATTGTTAACTTGTGGATTTCCTAATGTACATCTATGCGCTAGGCAACTCAAAAAGAGATTCTTCGATAGAAAGCTTTGAAAAATCCATCAATTCAATAGTTAGGTTAAAAGATGGTATACAGAATTAATTAGCAAAACGGACGTTGGCCAGAACAAATAAGCATAACAAAATAAAACAAATGCGGCGTACGAAAGAAAAAAAATTTTCTTCCTCTTTTTTTAATGATGCTGCTTTTTCTTTATTTTGTTCAGAATGTTAATGTACTTTGTGAGTCTATCATGTCATATCATGCTCATGTCCATCGGTAAAACAGTTGTCTATTCTAAGACACAAATGTCGGTCGGGATCTTTTGAACTTCAGCAGCAGTCGTAAACTTTGCGGCATGGATCATCAATTTGATTATACGCCATGTGATTAGATTATGTTTTAGTTTTAACTTCGATGACGTTAATTAGGAGAAAACGGCTTTTACTATATTTATTTCTAATAAAAAGCCATGAGCATTTAATCTAAGTATTTAAAATCACGCTCCTTGCTCAAACAGGGCCCTTGTGTCAACATGAATTCTCTCGTTAGCAGTATCAACGTATATATTTTTCACCTGTTTGGGCTGGTTATATTAGTATGTTATTTTTTTTTTGGTTAAAGATGACCTTTTTTCTTGAGTACAGAACTCATTTTTTTAATTTAAAAAAAAGGAAGGGGGCCTTTACGTGCTCATGGTTTTAATAGACTTGAATGTCCTTGGCAACATGTTTGCAAGAATACAATTTAAAGTAGTTTTTATATTATTTCATTATTTTATTTTATTTTTTACCCCACGCACACGCTCAATAAACAGGTAGAAATTTAGCTTTTACTAGTTAAATTCCTCTTTGAAAGTCACCGTTATGGTTTGTATTATGCCAAGGGAGGAAGATAGCGTGATATTATATTACACTTTGTAAAACGCGTCCGCAGAGGTGCATCGTCAACATAAATGTTTACTTATTATGACCTTATGAATCCCCTAGTGTTGAGCTTTAAAACGATATATTGTTATATGGTTATATGATAATCGTATACAAACCTTGTTCACGAAATGAGGGCTACTACGTGCCTAGTTTCACGGATGTCTTGAATGTCCTTGACGACATATTTACAAAAATAAATTTTGACAAAGAACAATTTAGAAAGGTACACCACAGTCAAGAGCAAAGAGTGTTACTGTTTTATAGCAAAATGTACCTACATGAGCACCTCATTTCAATATTCTTTAGGTCATTCGGGAACTTTTCATCACCTTGGGCCAGTAAAAAATGCTGATTCGGTCGCTTTCTATATAGGACAAGGTCAAAGATGAACCATTTTACCAACACTTCATTTGCATAAACGCAGTCAAATGGCTTTAAATGCAATTCAGCTCACTCCAATTTTTTTCACTTAATTTGAGTTTATTCAATTAAAATAAATGCAATGACTTTACTGACGAAATTTTGCTATATTTTAATTCCTTGGAAAGCCTGCACCGCACTGTTTAAGTTTATTTTGCGAGGGGAGAAAGTATTATTTCATCATTCTAAAACACGCCCAGATTAGCAATTTGGGGGCATCGTCAACACAAAGTTTACCTTTATAAGCATCAACTTACGAATTCCCTCGCAAATTTTTTTTAGTCTTATGTCCAGCTACATTTTTGACTAAATATGGTCTTATTTCTCGTTTACAAAACGGATGAAAGTTGGGGTGACTATATCGCACTTAGGTTTATACGGAGGAATGATTCTCATTTCATATGAGAGCTCCCTGTTAGTAGTCTCTATTTTGTAGTGACTCCCGGCAAAGAAAGAGAAGAGCGGTCTCGATGGAATCCGTTTGAAAATTTCATTCTCTGGCTTTGCCATTTCGCCATTTTTTGCCTGTGGTATCACCTTTTTTGCTGGTTTCCAGTGGAGGGTCACATACGATTTGACCACTTGTGGCTTTCTCTGTGCTTGTGCTAGCATAATTGTATCAATTTCACGAGCTTTGCTACTACAGGCAGAGAGATCAATCCATTTCTATGGAGGTTAATTATAAAATTTCTGCCAAGGCTTGAACGTCTTATTGTTTTACCCTCCACTTGCATGCATAAATCCACCTTTTTTCCCAAGTTCACTGCTCGCAAGGTCGGTCTGTTTCTATGGATATAACATGTAGGTTTTATTGACCTAGCGAGGTTTCACCTATTCATTCCAAAATGACAAATGGCGATAAGATATTACATGATGTTCAAGGTTTAAATGGACGTTGGTGATGAAATATTACAGGATGTTGATGGTTTAGACGGCAGCAGTGATGAAATATTACAGGATGATCAAGGTTATCAAGAGAGTGAAACATCCATAGAGATATAGAGATCGGTGTTCCTGTTAAAGTTATTATATTATGGAAGCACACCAGGCTAACCTAACAACATGGGTTTGAGGTTAAATAGAATGCAAAATAAATACTTTTTCAAATGAGAATGAATATATGAAATAATCATATACATGAACTGTGGATGAAATAAGAAATGATGGTGACCTAGTAGTTAAAGATATCGACTTGATTGACAAGAAAAACGTGGAAAGATTTAGGCTTGAACTGGATTCCAACCCATGAACTTTGCGATACCGGTGCAGCACTCTAAACAATTCAGGTCAATTCACTATCAAGCTTTAACTGGGAGCTAATCCTCTGCGAATTCATAATGATCCAGTAGATGGCGAAATAAGTAGGAATGAATTATGATGTGAAGTCATCATCTACGTGACCTGCGGGTGAAACAAGAAATGATCATGACCGCTGCACCGGTATCACAGGGAAGAAAGAAGAAAGAGAAAAGCGAGCTCGATGGAATTTGTTTTGCCATTTCGCCATTTCGTATTTTGAACACTCCCTGCCTGTGGCATCACCTTTTTGCTAATTTCTAGAGGAGGGTCACATTTACGATTTGCCTACTTGTGGTTTTATTCCTGCTAGTGCCAGCACAATTGTATATGGTTTACAGGAAAAGAGATCAATCCATTTCTAAGTAGAGTAAATTTTATTCCTAGTTTTGAAATCCTACTGTTCTACCCCACTCATGCATGCATATAAATCCACTCTTATTCCAAGTTCACTGCTTGCAAGGTGGGTCTGTTTTTTATGGATATAGGTTTTATTGACTTAGCAAAGTTTTCCCTTTTTATCCAAAATGTCGAATGGCGATAAAAATAACAGGAAGTTTAAGATTAATGTGACATTGGTGATGATTGAAATATTACAGGATGTTCACAGTTTAGACGACTGAACGGCGATGAAATATTACAGGATGCTCATGATTATCAAAAGAGTGAAATATCCATAGAGATGGACGGATTGATCTTCCTGTTAAAGTAATAATGATATTGTGAATCCTGTTAAAGTAATAATTATATTATGAAAGCACGTCAAGCTAAACTAACAACGTCGGTTTGAGGATAAATATAATGCAAAATAATACTGCTACAAATGAGAACGAATATTATCACTGAAATACTTGTAATATATACGTGAACTGCGGATAAAATAAGAAATGATGGTGACCCCAACCTCGTCACCAGGGCCTTCTCCTTGTTCAAAATGACGCTTGGAGAAACACCCTGGCCAAGGCTGCTGAAATGCTTCACGAATCGTGGAGTATTTTGTCACATGACACACGTTAAATTTGCTCTTTTGGAGGTTGTTTCCAGCGTCTGGCGTCTCTGTTTGTTTTCTGCAATCGGAAACCGTTATTCAAACAAAACGAAGACATTTCATCGTGTTTGTGTGACGAAATTCTAACGAACTTTTGGAGCCACTTTGGCATAATCTCGTTCCCAGATCTCGCGGATGGGCGAAGCCGAAGGCGAGATCTGGTCAAGTAAGAAAATTCGATTTTTTTGATTGGCTGTTTCAAAACATGGCTGTCACAGCGCTAAAATTTGAACGTGCGTTGCGAGGCTTCTCAGGGCCTCAAGGGAATTCAATGTCTGTTTTTATGCAAATTAGACATTGTGCACGCAATCATAATATATGCATTCTTGGGACATTTCGTTGTTTACAGTCGGCCTCAAAAGTCAAGAAGATTTCTTCTCAGTTCTTCATAGCATTATAAAGCTATTTCTAACGAAAATCCGCCGTAAGAATATTTACGTGACCCGATCAAATTTGCATAAAACCTAGACATGTCTAGTCATTGCATGTAGCCGCCGAATGAACACTTAATCAAATAAAATATTATTTACCCGAACTGAGCTTTGATGATTGCCTTCTGCTTTATTCTTTAGTAACATACTTTGCTAGATATCATTCCAGGAAAGACGAGATTGGTTAAGCATTGGTTATTCATTTGTTTAAGCGTTGGTTATTCATTTGATTGCCATTTTCTTAGAATTGTCTCGGGCATGCGCTATTGACTTGCCTGCCACATTCCTGACAGGCAATCACGTGGTACAAATCAGATTTGACCAGATCTCGCCTTCGGCTTCCCCCACCCGCGAGATCTGGGAACGAGATTAACTTTGGCAGCCTTGGCCAGGGGTTTCTCCTACCGCCATTTTGAACGAGGAGAAGACCCTGGGGACGAGGTTGATGGTGACCCTAGTAGACTTTCGCAACTAGAGGACTGACTAATTCCTATTGTTTTCAGAGGGACAAAGATGTCGTTTTAGTGTAAAATATGGTCAGCTAGCATTTTTATTAGCAGCTTGGAAGTTCGGCGAATAGAATGCCATTAGTTGTCATTTTCGTGATCGGTTCATAAAAATTGTGCTTTGTAAAGTTCCCATTCACTAAACCATCTTTCATGAATTACCATTTTAAATAATTTTATAGATCTATTGCCAGAATTGTTACATAAAGCATGATAATGGTAAAATCGAAAACCTGACTACACGATTTGCGAGTGTTGGATGGCCCTTTTTACCTAATCTTTTGCGGCAGATTTTTCCGCACAAAGTTCCGTCGATTCCCGCTCCAATTAAGCAACTGTGCGGACGTATTATCTGTTATTTAAGTTGCTAAGGGTAATTGTTCTAGAATAAATTGTCCTCAACTTAACCTAACGACATCACAAAATTTAAATCCGCCAGTTTGCTTGTTTCATCAAGTTTTTACCGCGATTAGTGAGCTAATGGTCTTTGTTCGGTAGGTTAAATTTGTTAAAAGGATGCCAACCGAGCCACAACAATTCCAGGACTTTATTCTAAACTGAACTCACCAAACGTGTGTTTTCATCACGTAGCATCGAAACCGAACTTAACTAGTAAAGTACACGGCGGGAAAACGTAGCATGCAACTAATTAACTTAACCAATCAGGGTCCAATGTAACAGCATCAATTATCATACATAATCATAATTATAACAAAATTTAACCTTTTGTTTACCCCTTAGTTAGTGTTAAGCGTGCTTTGAAGACTAAAAGCACTCCAATAGAGCTACATACACCATTATAAAGAGCACCTAAAGAACACGCTTCATTTACTAGCGCCAGGGAAGAAACAAGTCTCAATCAAGACATTCAGATCCACGGATGAAAGGATAGAACTAGCGGAGGTTGCAACTTTGGAGTAGAGCTGAAAGGGGAACCTGCTCTGTTGTTATCAGCCTTTGCCTTACCTTCGAACTGCCAACCATTGCAGGGCCAGCCTCTTCAACAAGTGGTGAAAGACAACAGCTGCTTTCAGGAATGAGACCAGCTGATTACTGTACCGAAGAAGTATAGATGTTGACATTCTGATTGGCTCCGATTACTACTGGACTTTAGTTACTGCTCACACCATCTGAGGAACTCAAGTTCCCACTGTTGCTCACACTAAACTGGTATGGGTACTTTCAGGTCCTGTTTCTTTTGGAAACCTAGGAGGTCAACAGAGCTACAATCTGGTGACAACCCGCGTCTTAAAAATGCGCCACTGATCAAGTTTCATACAAAGGTTTCGAAGCAAGAGCTAAAGAAGCTGTGGGACTTGGGGCATCTGGGTGTCAGGACACCAAGTGTCTATGAAGAGTTCGGAAGGACACACAGTACACCCACCACTTCCTGGTAATTCTGAGTTAAGTCGGCGAAATTGAGTAGTCTGCTGAGTCGACTTCGCAAGGAGCCCGAAGTCCTAAGGGAGTATGACAGTGTCATTCGAGATCACAGATTCAGAGAGGAATTGCTGAAGTTATGGAGACAGAAACCAGCCCAGAGTTCAGCCGTGACCATTAAATCCCTCACCCAGTGCTGTTATCAGAAGGTAAATGTAGTATGAACAGTTTGATCCTGCCTTCACAAAGAAATTTCTCGAAAGTATCTATCTTGACTTCAGGGGACAGTGATGTGGATAGCACCTTTGAGTTCTGTGTGAAGTCAAAATTGAGATTAATGGCTGCCGGTGTCGATCCGCGAAAGTTTGTCACCAACTCACAGGAGATGCGGACAAGAACTGAGGTCAATGAAAAAACTGGCTTCAAGAAAAGAAGATTCTCAGCCCTCAAGGAATGATAGCAGTTATCAGGTTGTCGAACCAACACTGGAAGATGTGAACGCAGTTGAAGAGGAGGACATTACCTACTCGAAGAGCACTCTGAGAAAAGCAGTAACTGAAGATGTTGGCAAGCTAAGAATTTTAGGAACCCTGTGGGACTTTCACACTGGCAATTTCGCGCTTGAACTCACAGGCACTGCTTGCTTACCAAGAAGGGTGGAACCGACAAAGAGAAATGGGATACGTACAGCGTCAAAATTACGTAATCCGCTAGGTGTTAGTTCCCTTATCACAGTCCAGTTTAAAATTCTGTTTCAAGAGCTGTGCAAGGACAAGACTGGGACTGGGACGAGCCGTTAGAAGGCCCCTGCCCGTTGACCTGGCAGAGACTGGTGGCGCCACTGCATGACATGCAACCCATCACCCTCCCCATATGCTAACTGGCATAGAAGGGTAAGTGGTTTCGAGCGAGCTGCACTGGTGGTTTATCTTCGCGTAGTGACAACTTGTGGAAGTACGTAAGATTCTTGGCTTCAAAAACCAGTGTAGTGCCTCTTCCAAATCAAATCATAGCACGCTTAGAAGTTTCGGCTGTAGTCCTAGCCAGACTGATGTACAGTGTTAAAGAAGCGCTTTCTTCCGATATCAAGATCAGCAAGTTGGTGTGATTAACTCCAAGGTAGCCTAGGATTCGATAATTCAGAGTGCAAAGGTGTGGAAGCAGTTTGTGCAGCACCGTGTAGACGAGATAAGAAAGCTGGTACCTTCGGAGTGCTGGAAACACTGTCCTGGAACAGACAACCCGGCAGATCTGCCCTTTAGGGGAATGAATAGGGGAATGGGAATGGAATGGAAACACGTGGCTGACCAGTTCTGAGGGCTCAGAAACTGCAAACGCGTTAAACGAAGAGTTGCTTTCCGAGGAATGCCTTAAAGAAATTAAAGCAAGTGATGGAAGGGAGACACTGACTGGGGACCTTTCCGCACTAACTGTGAACAGCAAACCTGCCTTGCTGAGTAATGTCATTCACTGTGAAGCATGCAGCAGCCTTGAGCGTCTCTCCTGCGGGTACGGTTACTGCTCTAGTGATGACGTTTTTCAAGCTTCTAAAAGCCAAATGCAGAGGAAACAAGGAAGCGAAGCCGGAGCTAACAAGTGCAGACTGAGAAGAAGCAGCGCTTTACTGGATCAAGAAGGTACAACAATCCATGAAATGCAAGGAGAAGTTTGGCTCTACGAAACAAAAGTTGAGCTTGTTTGAATGGGTTGTGAGGTGTCAAGGGAGACTTGGAAACTCGGAAGTGACGAATTCTGCAACGTACACCATCTGGCTCGGTAACCAGCCACCACTTCGCTACACTTGCTGTTTGGAGTTTTCACAACAAGGTTACGCATAGAGGTGTTAAGGAAACACTCACCGAGCTAAGATCAAACTTTTGGATTGTTCGAGGCCGGTACTTCACCAGATAGCTGTTGTTCAAGTGTGTGGTTTGTAAGAGGTTTGAAGGGAAACCGTATAAGCCCCCCCCCCCCCCTCTTACCTTGTTGCAGAGTGAGAGAAGCTCCTGCATTTTTGGGTTATATTGGCTTCTTAAGAAATCTACTAATGAGATCGACTGACATCGATCTGTTTTGAGACATAGTAGCCGATCGCAACCACACACAATGGATAAAATCGCGCTCGGGCCAAGGAGGCCCACACGGGCGGAGCTTATCCCGGTTTCCGTAGCATGAAGTAACTGAGAGTATTGCTACTCTCCCCTGGACGGGATGCTAGTCCATTGCAGGGTTTTCCCACAGCAGTATGTCGCCGGTACCCATACACCTGGGTAGAGAGAGACAATGAAGGGCGAAGTATATTGTCTAAGGAAAAAACACCACCTTCCAACCTTCCGTCGAACCACCGACCTTCAGATCTGAAGTCCAACGCGCTAACCACTACGCCACCGCGCCCCCACAACACACAATACTCGTCTTTTAAGAAACGTCGTCTCAAACGCAGCTAACAATTGCATCCATAACTTGCCAATGCACAAATTTAATACGAACCCCAAGATACGATTACTACATTACAATAAATGGACATAAACTAACTAAAAGCAACCGATAAGAAAGAAAATTACAGAAAATGACAAAACCGAAATAAACGACGAAACTTGCCAGACGAATGTGACGATTAAGACGACCAGAAAATATCCTGGCACCTGCAATACATCACGCGGGTTCAAATCAACTTTCTACAAAACATTTAATTCCATTTAGTTCCAGTTATTCAAATTAAACATTTATCCAGATTAAATAGGACTGAAATAAATGTTTTTAAGTACTAAGAAAAGTATCATCGTTGATTTATCTTATAATTTCGTATAACAGGTAACTTAAACAGACTATAAACCAAATCAGAGGAATTAACACTAATAAAGCTGGCCTGAAGTAGGCCTTACAATCTTTCAGTAAATTTAGTGTTATGTTGCGGGCTGCTCTATTCATAACATTGCTTTAATGCTACTCATCTTTCGCGTTTCCCTCAATGCAAACTAGACTGACGGCAGCGCTACAGTAATAAGTGTTATTCGCAACATGTCGCATTATTCTAAGAAGTGAAAAAACAATGGATAAGCAAAAGTTTTTGTGAACTGGTCTCTTTATTAAATTTTCCCTGCATATGTCCAATATCTTAAACTGTTGTTATAGCTAAAAAAGATTTCTGCTCACGGCGTACTAATCTTGTTGTTTTTCTTCTTTTTTTATGTCACACAGGACTTGTTGCTGGAGGTATGTTCAAATATTAACCATGTGACGTTAAAAGTCAAATGCAAACAAGCTACTCCACCAGCCTATTATATTTTTTTATTAATGGAACCATATATGGGAGAGGTGCTCATGAAATGAGAAGCAACAATTTTAACCCTATTTTGCCTGGGCTTTTTTGGAGTTTCCGACCCTGAGGGAGGGCACAAAGTGCCTCCCCTATAGATCTCGAAAAGTAATCACGCTCCTGTGGGGAAACTTGGCACGGTTTTCGTACGTTATTATCTTAACAGATTGGGTTTATGACGTATCGATTATGACGTGTCATGACGTCACAATGGCGTCACAAAGCAGGCATTTTGAATTTTGAGGCCGCTATATTGAATTCTGAGCCTGCAGTCATACAGTTGACAATAATGATATCAAAACATACGTGAATTTGTTCTAAGAATCATACTTAATCAAAACAAGCACAAAAAAAGTAAAGGATTATTTTCTTCTCACAAATGAAGGGGAAATAACTGAAAATAGACTGTAATAAGACAGTAAGTAGCCCAAATACCTCCCGAGTAGACGATTGCTATGGAAACGTTAATCAGCATAGACACGTCATTGTCACAGGAAATATTTCTCTGATATGTTTTAGAAAAAGTCACGAGATTTGGTGATTATTCGTCTAGCCGCTTAAAAGTTATAATTCGTTAAAGTCAGCGCGGGCACAATGCCCCCCCCCCCCCCCCAGGCTAATTAGGGTTAAAAGAGCAGTACATGCTGCATACATTTAATAATAAGATTTCTAATATACCAATAAGATTTAATAATAATAATAATAATAATAATAATAATACTTTATTTAATGAGAGTAACATCATTTACTGGTTGCCCAGTAGTTTTCAATATGGCCCTCCCTAATTTTACATAAAAAAAGAAAAGATATTTAACGCGATTTGACCTAACTAACTACATAGGATATTCTAATGACTAATAATAATAGCAAAAAACTGAACATTATACTAATAAGATCTTAAATAGGCTGCTAATTTCAAAGTGTTCTAAGGCAGCATTTTGGTTAAGTAGCCTCTGCCGTATTTTTCCTATAAATTGCTTATGTGATATTATGTTACGAATGGAAACATCAACATTATTCCAAAGGCGAATTGCACTTGTATGGAACATCCCGCAACCTGACACTTTCTTGTACTTAGGCAGGACTAGGTTGTTCTTAGTGGTAGCTTTAGTGTTGTAGATATGAGTGTCCTTTAGATATAATATATAAATGGAATAAAATAGTCTGGGCAGTACCCATAACTAATCTTATGTAATAGATAAAGCTTTCTGTTACATATAATATCGTCAATGGGGAGCCAACCTAATTTGGTAAATAACTGGTAAAATTACTAATTTGGTAAATTACTTTATTGATAAATGTCTCAGTAGCAAACTGGTTAAAACAAAACACAGCCCCTTTCAAATTCGAGTCGATTTTATATACTATAAGTTATCTGCCATCTCATAATGTTTTTAGTAGTCAGTTTGCTTGCAGCCCTAGCGAGCAGCGATGCTGAATGCTTTTAAAATCACGTAATAAGTAAGTAAGTAAAAAGTGCATTTTGTGTGTTTTAATTCTTATCTTTAAGACTGTGACACTCCAATGGGAATGGAAAGCGGACAGATTCCAGACTCGGCATTAAAAGCTACTACCGAGGTATGACTGCAACAAACACTGTTATTCATTGGCTGTTAATAATGGCGCTAGCTAAGAGGGCAACACAAGGGGATTTCACCAAGAGGGCAACGATGATTTAGCCAGGAAGTATATTTAACCCCATCTGCTTCCGCATTCACGAACTCGCACGCACGGAGCCCTTTGCTTTAATTACATGGTTTCGAGATGGGAGTTCAAGTTGGATTTAACGTTTCAAGATAAGTTACCTTTGGTCTTTTCATCTGAACTGGCGAGTGACACAGCTCATATAGTTCCGATCAAATCTCTTGCTTTCTTCTGTTTTCTATATGTTACATTAACGCCGTGGGGCCCTTTGTACTAATAAGTTTCCTATGCTTGGCACTGTAAGATAACATTCTACACCCCGGATTTTTGCTTCAGATGCATTAAACAGGGCTTTTGTGGATAGAGATGTGTCTGACTGTTTTTTTTTTGTCTGGATTCCCGGCGACATTCATTGATTAAAAAAAAAAAAACTATTTCACTAGGAAATAAGAGACTACACTTTGAAGAAGGAGGGGAAAGTTTCCTTTACTTATTTGTAGCACCATTTGCCTCCAGAAATGAACCGCTTTAAATTTTAAGACTCATCTTAAAATTTCAGTTAGTGTAGTCGACGGACGAGATAACCCCGAGAAATCTAAGGTCTCTAAGTCTTTCACCACAGTTACGTTCATGCTTTTGATTGAATAAACTCGATAATACGTCTCATTTGGATCATATTTTAATATTCAGCGTAGCAACATTTAATCTTCTCTGTTTTGACATTGGTTATGATACTTTTCAAGACATGCGAGATAATTCTAGTTCACAGTTTTCACAGGCATTCCTCGTTATATTTTTCTGGTTTGCTTTCAATTTGCGAAATTTTTTGACATTAATTGAGGGTAGCTAATTATGATACCTCAACGGAAGAAAGCTACAGCTGCTTTAATTTTAGTATGTTTCGAACACTGAACCTTAAAATAAATTCTAATTACCGTAAATGCTGGAATTAGCACCCAGCTTCAAATAAGCGCCCCCTTTCGAATAAGCGCCCCTTCTAAGGTTGAAAATGTTAAATAAGCGCCCCCTTTCGAATAAGCGCCCCCTACCTTCCCCCAAGAAAGTACGAATTACTTTACAGAATGTCGTACGATATACATATAGGCTACTTTTAATGAATATGACCTAACCGAACTGATGTTCCTTAAAGTCCTTTAAAGTCGCATCAGTTTTCTTCGAGGAAAATATCCATGTGAGCGCATAAGTGCTTTGCGTTAGTAAGTTCCTCTTTAATTCTTTCGCCCAATCGCCGGCTTCTTGTTATTGCCTTGAACGTTCCTGGAATTACGAGGCCATTTTCAAGCTTCTTCCCTCCAGTAACTTCAACCGTCACCCGAGGCCGAAAATTTAAGATCGAAATAAACGCCCCCTCTTCCCTTCAAATAAGCGCCCCCCCTCGAATTAGCGCCCCCTTCACGCGTTAGAAAATTAAATAAGCGCCCCAGGTGCTAATTCGAGCATTTACGGTAATGGTATTGTCATGAGTACTTACAGTGCAAGTTTTGTTTGCAGTGGAGTGCTGCCTACGGACCAAGCAAGGGCAGACTCAACAAACAAACCACATATATCGCCAAATCTAATGACAAAGGACAATGGGTCCAGGTGGATTTTGGAAAGGTGGTCAAAGTAACAAAAATTGGAACTCAAGGTCGACACAACTATGGCCAGTGGATAACAAAGTTTACTGTTTCTTACAGCATCGACGGTTTCTTTGAGTTTCAGTTACACAAGCCATATAACGTTCCACGGGTTAGTCAGAAATAGCCGATATCATAGCCTGACTATTTTTTTTTCATGAATAATAAAAATTAATAATGAAAATGACGTCATAAAAGGTTGAAACCTCAAATGGAACAACGAGGCAGGCGAGTTGTTTGTTGAATAAAAGGTTTGTTATGAACACCAGAATCTTCCACAATCCAACACTTACTCACACACACACACACACACACACACACACACACACACACACACACACACACACAAGTCGATATACCAAAATCTACCCACGTTGTCATTATTTTGGCACAAAAGTAACATTATTTGATAGAGTCCGAAATACCGATCCAGGTTTTTTTTTTCGATTAATGGAACAACTTTCAGGAACAAGTAGTTAGTAGCAGCTTACCGTACCTTTCTTTCACACAGACCACTTGTTTTCAGCATACAGCCATTTTTGTACGCTCGGCAGTCAGGCAAATAGAAACTTAGAATCTTAGTTAACTACTTATACTAATTTTGAACAACTGGCTTGAGCTGGCTGAAAGCTGCTCTCGCATATACTTATCATTAATTAATCAGAAACTAGTAACAGTTCGTTTTTTACTATTCATGAGAAACTAACTGTATGTAAGTTTACTGTAGTAACAGTGACTCGGCATTCTAGTGATTTCCGGGACGTTCTTTAGACGATAAATGCCCTGATCAACTTTTTAACCGTTTCCTCTGGTACAAAGGTATTTTACGATAAACCCCTTATACATGTGAATCTGTCCGCTAATAGCTGCAGGGAGATCTAAAAAGAGAGGCATCGTTAGTGGGTGGTTCTAATTGAAGGGCCTTAGTCAAAAATCGCCAAATACAGCTGCACAAGAGTATAAGCTATTCTTGACTTGGAATGACACCATCCACCATATGTAACCATCCACATATATATGTAATTGTAGCTACTTAATGAAATGCATGTTCGTTTTCCGATCGTGTATCAAAACGAGTTTGTTTTCTTTTCTAGGAATATATCGCTAACACCAACTACTTGAGCGCTGTCACGAACACCTTGGATGAACCGATTATTGCTCGATATTTCCGAATTCACCCTACTGCCTGGTATGGACACATATCATTTAGATTTGAGTTATATGGCTGCTATTCAGGTGAGATGGATAAAGAGATGTTATTGTTGTCATTGTTGTTGTTTCAGATCCCGACATAATTTCAGAACATGAGAAAAAATAAAAAGAAATCAGCCAAGAATATCTATGGAATTAGAAAGAATCACCAGCACTATTGGCTGGACACGCCCGTCACATTTAAGAAGCGCGCGGCAGACGATTCAACACGACAGGAGTTTTCGCGCTCGCTCGTTTGTTCGTTTTCCTCGACTCAATCCCTGAGCGGAAAGAGAGACTGCTTGTAGTCTAATTTTTCTTCAAAAATGGCTTGGCCACCTGCTACTTATGTGGTCATATATCGTAACCAAATTAACCGACTGTCACCAAAGTGGCCGAGAGATATGCGCACACTTACTTAAAACGGCGGGTGCAGGTGCAGATGATCAATCGTCTTGTAAAGACAAAAGAAAAAAAAAACTTATGGGTGTGGCATCCACCCCCTCCTCTCCACCCCTGTACGTCCGAGGGTTAACTTATCTTACTTCCGGTCACGAAAATTCGAGACGTCTGACTTTTTAAATGCCAGATCTACTAGGCCCTTTCACAGTTCTAACAACTGAGCGGAAATGCCTCGAGTTATCGGTTTGGTTCAGATAAATTTTGAGACCTTTTATGCTTCGAAAAGCTTCTGGTCGCATTTAAAACAGTCTGAAGGGTCTTTTAATTCTAACCTACCTCCCTTCTGAGCTGGGAGGAAACAAATGATGCACAAGCCAGCAAATATTTCACGAATTCTGCAAGCTCTACGAAGATCCAGGGTCTACTTAGGGAAGGGTATTATGGGGCTCAATATTTTTTTCGTATATTGTGGCCTTTGTTTTTTCTCACCTGTCATGAGATGTCTGTTTAGAGAAAATATATAATGGCACTCTCAGGCACATTTGTTTTACAATACCTTTAGTCATAATTTCTTATAGCATTGCTCTCCATCTCCTTTTCCCACAGGATTTTCCACTCCTCAACCTCCAGTTTGTATGGCTGGTCTGGGATTGGAAAACGAGAACATTCCCGATTCATCTATAAAAGCATCCACCATAGCTAACTCGTACTACAGAGCTGATCAGGGTCGACTGCAAGCTCAGTATGAAAGTGGGGGCTACGGAAGCTGGGTACCGTCTGTACAAAATAGACAGCAGTGGTTTCAGGTGGATTTTGGAGGGTGGAGAAAGGTCACAAGAGTGGCGACCCAGGGAAGACTCAACGCAGGTCACTGGGTTACAAAGTATAGCCTCGCTTACGGTTACGACGGTGTGTTTTTCAAGGACTACAAGGAAGATGGAGACCATACAAAGGTATTTTTGAAGCTATCTTTGAGAGGTTTTCAGACATACACAATTCTTAGTAAATTACGATGTTAGCGGCAGTATTGGAGTATAATGTCAGATGCTAGAGAAAACCCTGAAGATTATTTTTGTCCACTCAGCTTTTACGCTTTGTTTTCGCATTATTTTTTTACGAAGTTTTTCTAGACTTGCGTTTCCTAGGAAATCAACATGGACGCTCTTTCTTTCTTTCTTTCTTTCTTTCTTTCTTTCTTATTTATGTATTTCTATTTCACATTTCGACCAATTCGGTTTCCCTTTCAGGAACTCGATGGTAATAAAGACCAATTCACTGTTGTCAGCCATCTGCTGAAGTATCCGATCATTACCCGATTCATCCGAATTATCCCAATCGCTTGGAACGGAGCTATAGGATTAAGAGCTGACTTCTATGGCTGTAAATCTGGTAAGTATGTACGCTGGATCACCTCGTAAAAAGAGCTTAAGTTTATTCAGTCTTCAGTTAAAACTGAAAGGATAATAAAAGTGACTAAGTAAATACCAAAACTCCCAAGGGAAAGGCTTCTAGAAGCCAACTCGAGCTCATCGATATCATGGTAAATGCAAATGTGAAATGAATCTTCGACTTCATAGTTGTATGCTCCCGAAGCAGCGACTTGACTTATCATCCTTACACTGTGTGCTAGCACTTTTAGCTCTTGACATAATGAAGCCATTTGTGATCTTCCACGGGAAAATGTACCCTGATGCTCATCCCTAACTAATAGTAGATGAACATAAACGCTTTTCACAGCCGTTCGGGACGAATGAGCACAACGTTTATATAATTAAATGCGCGAACACAAATTCACAAACAAATATGAATTGAATAGTCTTAGCTGTTCCTGTTCCAAATGGATTAGTCTTCCCAGTAATTTGAGACGTAAAGTCTATCATGAGTAAACAACAATACAGCATAAGCAAGTTTCACAGTTTTTGGATTTGCACGAGTGAGATTTTGTAACGCAATGAATAGTTCTCGAGGTTACGGGGACAGAAAGTTACTCTCTCAGCTGTGCTAAAAGAAGAATATGTTGCTAAAAAAGCAAAGGTTATGACCTGTCATAATGTTATTTATATGATGCTTACGCCATAATCCTGTCAGTGCAAGGTCCAGAGGGTGGCGTTTGTTAGGATAAAGGGACGATCTCATGATTAGTAAATCCTTTTTTACCCCGACATCACAGCGACAAGGATGATTGGATGGGTGGATGGATGGATGGATGGATGGATGGATGAATGCATGGAGTGACATGCTATTCTACAGCTGCAATAACTCGTGATCGCTACTAAAAATGTGTTACGAAAGAATTCAATGAAAATGAGTGAAAGGTTGACGCGTACGGGTTATTTTAACAGTGCTAAATGAACAGAAAGAAACAAAATCTTTAACATGACAACGATTTTTTGTATCATAAGAGACAATAGACATCGAAAAGAATTTAATGAATGTGAGTATAGTACAACTTTGTTTATTTAGGATTTATTTCTAATTTTTAGCAAAAATAAATCTATTTTATATTTTGTACTTTTTTTTACTAGGATTTGAACCGCCCAAAATAGTATGTGCGACTGCTCTAGGAATAGAAAACGGCACGATACCAGATTCAGCCATGGTAGCGTCATCTCGACATAACCAATACTGGGGACCAGAGCGTGGGAGGCTTAACGAGCAAACTGAAGGTAACTAAACTGTCCGGGAAATCTAGTGTTTCATTGAGATCTTGCTGTCATTAAATCGTTATAACTTTTTACCTGACGCCGAGACGAGAATAGGATTCTCAACGAGATCATACATTGCCCAACAAATGAAATTGACCCTAGTGTTATACTTTGCGAGCTTCTTCGGAACAGGGTGGAATTTTGCTATCCCTTTATTTCCTCCCGTGATAACTGATCGATTGTGGCATCGCATGAGATCAAAAAAGGACTCAATCTGTGTTAGCACGCACTCTATGTTTTCTCGATTTTCTTTTTATTTAACGGCAGATCACTGCTCTCAAGTGGACTCATTATCCCCCCCCCCTCGTTGCTCGCCCATTCCCTCCTCTTCTCCAGCACTGTTCCCATTATCTGAATAGGGTTGATCTGTCTGTTGATCTATCGGTCCGCCTCGTTAATAGGACGAACTTTTCTTGGGCCTTTCGGGGCTATGTCCACTTAACAAGACAAAAATGTTTTGTTATTCAGTTGAAATTCTTCGCCAGCAGTTGTGAGCTTGTTTTAAAGGTTGGGTTTTTTTTTTGCTTTGTAGTTACTTTGCAACTGGTTTCAATGGTTGCACCTCACATCACTACGGTTGAACCACCTGTGAGCGACCACCCAAAACCACCTCACGTAAGCGGTCGCTTACGGGAGGTGGCTGCTTACGAGAGATCAGACTACATGGAGTCATTTTTAAGCTATAATTCAGAAATTTACTTTCAATAATCTATGCACAGACTAACATACAGCCAAAATGAAGTGTAATGGCTCCTTAAGCGTATCCACAAATTGAAAATTTGATACTGTGACCAGGTGTTTACAGTTACGTCCAGTGCCCCTCTACACAAATTGCATCGGGTGAGACCAGAACATGTGTCAAGTGGTAGCTTTCCGCAGGCTATGAACAATAGAACATTCAAACTGCTAGCCCAAAAAGTGGCCGCTTTCGAGAGGTGGTCGCTTGCAAGAAGTTATTGCCTTCGAGAGGTTTTAACTATAGTGATATTACTGTGAACATTTTGTATTTTGGAAACGTATTCGCTAACGGGAGATAGAAGCTGCCACAAATCCTGGCATTCATGCCGTTTCTATTATTGAACGCTATCAATAGGTATCACAGCAATTTAAATTGCAAGTTTTCCTTGACTTCAGGGAGCTATGGAGGAGGATGGATTTCGCAATATGCTGACGACAAACAGTTTCTAGAGATTGACTTGGGGAAGGCTACCAAGGTAACCAGGATCGCTCATCAAGGAAGAGCTGATGCAGGCTGGTGGACAAAGACTTATACTCTTTCTTACAGTAATGACGGGGCAGCCTTTACCCCTTACAACAATGGCCAGGTACATAAGTGTGAATAAATCTACCTCTCTTTGTTTAAGAAACATCAAAGAGAATATTAACCCTCAGCCATCCTCATCGTGGAACAAGCGGAAGGGGGGGGGAAGGGCAGGGTGTATGGAATCCCCCTTAGGTTTTTGTTGTGTTACAATATTTCGAAAAGATTTTAACTTGCGGTAGATAGCCTATGATAAGTTCTGCAAGAAGTAGTAACAACGATAGGTTGCAGCGCTGTTGGGGTTTTTTGTGACGCCATTCAAAAAGGCAAGCAATCTTAGATTATACTCAAAATTGTAAATTATTAAATACGGCAGAAAATTGATTTTTGTTTACATCCTAGACATTTAGAATATGGCATAGATAAGAACGGCTTGCTGATATTTGTCGACACTTTGTGCTTTTTGTCTGAAAAAGGCGAAAACTTTTCTTTATTAAAAATGGCTTGCACACGTTCTTCTTCAGTAACGTTCGTCATATTCAGTAACCATAGCAACAGATGTTGACGTTTTTGCCGTTTTGTTTTTTGGAAAACATTGCTTTTCAGACCAGACTTTTTTTAATCCTCCGGGAGGAAGGGGGGGGGGAGGGCGGAGTGGTATTTCGCCAACCTCCAAACTCGGAATACATTAGAGCTCTGACAACGATGCTAAGAAGGCAGGCAGCGCGCCCAAAGAAAAGTTTTCCTTTCAGGTCTGCAACATGGACCGCTGACGTCATATAGCGTAAGAGTTACGTCATGTTCTCAAACAACGGCCATCTTGGATCCGCCATCTTAGCGGGACTGATTAGTGGTGAAGTGACTAAGTGGCTGAGTGACCTGCTCAGATAAGCGGGTTATATTATCATGAACGGTTATTAAATAAGAAAGGACCCCCAAAACACTACTAAGTTAAACACAGTATTTTATCATTTTAATAACTTCGAATTTTAAAAGGTTCTGAATGGAAACACGGATTATAATACTGCAGTGGGTCGTATCCTTGAGCCTCCCATTATTGCTAGATTCATCAAAATCAACGTCAAAACTTGGCAAGGATATCCCTCATTGAGAGTGGAGCTTTATGGATGCACTAAAGGTATGTACAGTTCTAAATGATTAATTGCTCTGGTTGCAGCAACTTACAATCAGGTTCACTTTCAATCAGTATACTGAAAGTTTAACTGGCGACCATACCTTCCAGTAGATCATATAGAACAACATGAAATGCTCCCGGAATATGAATATTAATTTCTCCTTTAGCCTTAACATATACCTTTGATCACGTGACAGATCACATAACCAGAATTTAGAAATTTAGAAAATGTTTGGAAGTAGGTGAGCGTTCAAGTGTGGGGTTTTATGGGACTTTTGCCCTTATGGCTTTAGTTTAGTAAACAATAGAAAAAGGTTTGAAAGCAACAATACTGCATCTAAAAAGCGGTTATGTTTGATGTTAACTCTTAAATACATTGGCAATTCGTTAAAATTTTTCATCGACACTCACGTAAACTCAGAGGACGTCTGATATTCGTAAATTTTAGGGACCATGATTTCTCTTTGTGTGACAAATCTCGTTTCATTTTCCTACTCCAAGTAAACGAGATCTCGAATAAACAGTTCTTTTCCTGATTACTCAGGCTTTGACCCAGGCCTTAACCTACTTGAGAACTTAAAGGGCTGAAGAAAGTTATGAAAGAGTTACTGCAGCTGTACAAAAATTTTGTCATTGACATCATCAGATACAGAACAGTCTTAATATTGTTAGTAAACATTAATTTAGCTGTTGTGGAATTTCAAAGCCATTTGTATTTTTGTTTTTTCTTTAAGGACTAACCTAGTGCATGTAATATCCGTGCAACACGGCAAGTTTTTTCTATTATTATTATTATTATTATTATTATTATTATTATTATTATTTGGTTTCTGTAAGTAATCAACCATTTTTTTGGAAGTGATAACGTCTTGACTCGTTTGGGAGTCAGGAATAACTCAGTTGAAATGAATCTTTTCAGAGACAGATAATCTTTATTTATCCGCGGCCAATTCTTCAGCTACGTATAAAGTAAAGTAACAAATTAGCCCTTTTTTGCATTCAAGATGTATTTTTTTAAATCCACATTTTCCACATTTATTTTCATTCCTAATAATAGGTTACATTTGTAATTCAAACTTATTGTACACTCAACACGTTACAAACTAAGCGGGACTATAACTACTTTACACTTGTTGCACAGCTAATTACGGTAGCTAAAAACAGCTAATTTACCTTTATTATGCTACATTAAACGGGCCCCAACATTTACAAAGAGGAGGCGTAATAAAAGAAAAGAAACGAATTCCACTTTTTCAAAAGCTTTTCTTCTAGATTTGAGGTCGCAGCGATGTATTTCTCTAGGTCAATCTTATCGGTTATAAGGGAGAGAAAGTCAGAAAAGTAGTATCTACTACTATTAAAGCATTGCCGTATAAAAAATTTGTTTTTTCTTAAAATAATCAGATGATTGAGGGCTAAACAGGATGTGGATTGAAGGCTACCAAACATGAAGTCCAGCTTTGATAGCACGATTTTAGCGCTGCTATAATGAGAATACCATCTTCAAATTCTGATCAAAATGAGTTTGCTTGTCAACAATATACGAATAAGTGCCATAGTGTTTGGGAATCCGACGGACAGAAGGGGCAGTATGGAGAGGCTACTTTTTCATTTTATGTAATAGACTGTTTGTATATAAAGTGTGGTAGATTATTTTATACTGAAACACTGATTGGTTAATTTCCTTCGTGACCTTAAACGACAAAAGGTATAACTGACTTAGATCCTTGGGCTCAATGCCACATGGAGTCAGTTTTTTTCTTGCAAGTGGGAGGAGGCAAAAGTTCGCGAGCCAGTAGCTTATCATATAGTCGCTTAAGTCAGTTTCAATACAAACTACTCAACGACATTGTTTTTACAAATGAAAAGCTGTTTCGATTTAAAATGATTGATTCACCTTTATGCTCCTTTTGTAAGAAAGATGTTGAATCCCTCAACATATATTGTTTCAGTACGCTTTAATAGAAGGCTTTTGGAAAACCTTCACATCTTGGCTTACGAATCAAAACATAACTTTACAAACTTTAACTTTAGTGAACATCTTGTTTGGTGTATACAATAAAAATAAGGTCAACATGATTTTGAATAACTTGATTCTTATGGCGAAGTTTTATATCTAAAGCTAAACAGCACAAATCCGTCGTTGAAAGTTTTCATAGCCAAGACCAAGACAGTTTATCAAATAGAGTGACAAATTGCAACTAAACATAATAAGCTTCTTAAGCACTATGAGAAATGGAAAAAAATCTTGCCAAGCGTTCAGTGAAGGAAAATTTGGCAAGTGTTTCTCCTCCTTTCTCCTTTTTTCTTAAATTGTAATGATTGTGTACGTAATGCCTTTTTTTCCCTTTTTTGTGTAAAACTGTAATTTTTATTGTACCTGTAAAAGTAATCTTTTTCTGTATTATAACTGTAATCGTAATTATAATTCTTTCTTGTATATGAAAATAAAAAATACTAAATTACATGTCACTTACATTTCAGAACAAATTACGTCTTATCTAGGTTGTCTAGATACAATAATACGATAAAAACTACAACTAAAAAGCTACTTTCCACACATGCCGTGCCTAAAATACATCTTAAATCAACTGTTTAAATTGCTTGACGGACTCTACTTGCCTTACACGGCAGAACAGACTGTTCCAGAGGATTCCGCCACTATAGCTGAGCTAGAATATGTTACCAACATCAGTGTCATAATTTGGAAAAGTCAAAACCCGAGCTGGTCTATTTTCTACTTTTTTTACTTTGTATTACAAAGTTAATGTCAAAGATATCAAACATGTCTATTCAGAATACCATAATCGTACGTATCAACTTCGAATTACTTATCAGGCTTTTCAACGCCCGCTCCACCACAGTGCATGGATGCCCTTGGAATGGAATCCGGAGACATACTAGACTCAGCCATCACGGCTTCAAGCTCTTACAATGGCAACAGTTTACCTCCCATTGGAAGACTTCATTTTCTTTCGGCCGGCAGCGGTAAATATGGAAGCTGGATAGCGCAGACCAACAATGTATATCAGTGGTTCCAAGTTGATTTTGGAAGCTGGACTAAAATATCGGCCGTAGCGACCCAGGGAAGACAAGATGCCGACCAGTGGGTGAAAACATTTAGCCTCTCTTTCAGTTACGATGGCGTCTTTTTTCAGACTGTTAACAATCAAGATGGCTCAAAAAAGGTAACATATCAATAGCCCATTTACAACATAAATGTAGAGGCTTTGTATGTTAAATTAAAGAAACAACTGAGGTAAACTCTAGAAGTTTACCTAAATTCAAAAGCTACATCAATTCTGCAACGAAAGATTTCAAGTGTATTTTTAAAATTTTTTTTTAGAACTGTTATTTTCAAACACAGAAAGGTAGAAGACAATAACCCAGCGAATCCTATTCAGGCCTAGGGATGGCATAGAGAAGGCTGGCCCCCACTATGTTAATTCATATTTTGTTAATACAGATTTTTACCGCCAACTCCGACCGTTACGCAGTAGTCAAGAACGTGCTGAGCAAACCAATTATAACACGTTACATCCGGATTCATCCTGAGTCTTGGTATGGACACATATGCATGAGAACGGAGTTTTACGGCTGCAAAAAAGGTATCTTATTTTACTTATTTGTCTATACAATCGTTCATTCATTCATTCATTCATTCATTCATTCATTCATTCATTCATTCATTCATTCATTCATTCATTCATTCATTCATTTATCTGTCCGTCCGTCCGTCCGTCCGTCCATCCATCCATTCATCCATTCGATATTCATTCATTCATTCATTCATTCATTCATTCATTCATTCATTCATTCATTCATTCATTCATTCATTCATTCATTCATTCATTCATTCATTCAATCATTCATTCATTCATTCATTCATTCATTCATTCATTCGTTTATCTTTTCTTTTTTTGGAAACATCTCAGTGGGCTGGAATCCTAAATCTTTGATTGATTGGCCAATAACGTGCGCGTGACTAGTCAAGCTTTCCCAATTTGGTTCGGATTGGCCGGTCCGGAATGCGCTGGAAACCTTGAAGTGAACTCATTTACCCGTTGAATTTTTTGCTCACTATCCATTGAAAAGTGAAAGGAAAAATCAGCAGTCGAATGAAAGGCGTGGATATTCTCCAAAATGATGAGAATTCATGTGACTTTGTTCGCTAAACTTACTTTGCTGGCTTCCTGTTAAAAAGTTGTAGGTTTTCTTCTAAGAGTTGATATGCCATTTGATTTTTAACAATCTAGATGCAAATCTGTCTTTTGACCTTTCTTTCCTTGGTTGGTTAAGTTCTCCTTGCAGTTCTCTTTCCTAATCTCAGCTTCATTTAAGACAACATGGTATTCTTTTTATAACGGTGCTAGTAAGATTGTGGGTAAGTTAGCTCTCTCAATTTGCGAACCAGGGGCCCGTTTTTCGAAACTCCCGATAACTTTCGGGGCCCGAAGACTATTTTAGGTGTACATCATTCTCGAAAAGCTACACAACTTTTATTAATTTTGAAAGCTAAAGTTTAATCTTTCTAATTTCGTAAAGCGTATCGCCAAGTTTGCGCCAATAATTACCATTAGCTGACAAATAAATGAGCTCGAAAGAATACTTACCGGGCCCGGAAAGTTATCGAGAAACGGGCCCCAGATCTAAAAGCAATTCGCTCTCGTTTTGTCTCCAAAATTGCAGGAAAAAAATTAACACGTTGTTCGCCGACGTCGTCCTGTCCGTATAAGGAAAAACTGCGCCATCGCTCCGTCTTGAGTGTTCAAGAATACATGCAGATCCCCTTGTTGTTTATGAGTGTTTGTAGTCTCGATAAGTTAGTACTTCATCTAGAGACTTATAGACTTATTTCGTGTGCAAATTGTCATAGTCCATTTTCAGTTCAAAACTCAAGGATTATTAAAAACTGTAATGAGTTAAAAGAGTTAAAAAGTTAAAAGGCATGCTTAAATTCAACAACAATAGAGTTAAGACGATTCAACAAAATTAGAGTTAAAACGAGCACAGAAGTTCTTTAAACTTTATTACAACCATTCCCTTATCATTAAAGACAGTGAGCATCACGGGATAATTTTTCAGCAACAACATAAATGCAAAAAAAGCTTGATTCCACTGCCTTTAGATATTCCATATTATGCCACTGACACCTAATTTCAACTTATTTCTTGCAAAACTGCATACATTTGATTATTTTGTTCACTTTTACCAGGATTTGAACCTCCCAAAATAGTATGTGCGTCTGCCCTGGGAATCGAAAACGGCAAGATCCCGGACTCAGCAATGGTAGCGTCATCTCGACATAACCAATACTGGGGACCGGAGCGTGGGAGGCTTAACGAGCAGAACGAAGGTAATTAGACTCCATGCTTTCTGGGTGATCTTGTACATTTTTGGGAAGGTTTTCTGTCATAAAATCGATGGTACGATTTTATTACCTGGAAATGCCGAGTCCATAGGACTATTAGATTATCCCGTTTTCCCCCATTCTTCATTGCCGGTGTTTTCTGAGTGCGGGCGAGTGTTACAATGTATGTACTTAATGTGGAGGCGCCATGTTGGATCTGCAAAACTGTATGTGCTTCGCGAATACTGGCTATTCACTCACCCAAAATACAATTACGCGTTTCTTGCAGTCTAACGTACACCAAAAGGTTATCTAGTTGATTTCGCGGTATTGAAAAATCAATTACAATATTTCTCCTTAGAAGCAGAGCTTGTGTTTAAAAGACGGTTCAACTTGCACATGTCTCGTTATAAAGGAAACTGACGTTTTTTATATACATTACTCTGTGAGATGGTCATAGAAAGGGTTGGCTCGGAACAAGCTTAACTGGTTGATCTGGTCGTTCTATGAGGTCACAAGTTTGTAAACTCCAATGATATAAAATGTCGCTTTGGCACTGATCTTCCTAACAAGAACTTATTATCAAGATCTACCTGAAGCTGACGAAGAGTCCCTGGGAGTTTCAGTAAAATTATCCAATACCCATCAATGCAACGTTGACCCTTTTCTAGCATGCATGGTTTCTCGTGACTTCTCCTAACACAACTCAGTCCTCTCTTTGCTAGCTTTAACCCTATTTTGCCTGGGCTTTTTTTGAGTTTCTGAGGCTGGGGAGGACGGGGGGGAGGGGACAAAGTGCCCCCCTCTCTTCAAATAGATCTTGAAAAAAAGCATTAACGCTCTTGTGATGAAACTTGGCAAGTTTTTAGCATGTCGTTTGCTTAACAGATTGGGTTTATGACATGTCATGACGTCACAATGACGTCAAAAACCAGCCATTTTGAATTTTGAGGCCGCCATCTTGAATTCCGAGCCTGCAGTTATATAGCTGAGAATGACGACATCGAAAATATATGAACTTGTTCAAAGAAACATACTTAATCAAAACAAGCACGCAAAAGTAAAGGATTATCTTCTCATTACAAACGAAGTGGAAAAAAACCTGAAAAAAAGACTGAAAAAAGACAGAAAATAGCCAAAATACACTCATGAGTAGACGGTTGCTGTGGAAACGTCGATCATTAGAGACACGTCACTGACACAGGAAATTTTTTTCTTATAAATTTGGGGAAAAGTCACGAGATTTGGTGATTTGGGCACATTGTGTCCCACCCAGACGAAATAGGGTTAAGTGTTAGCAGGTTTGAAAGGTTGGACCTTTTTGCTTGTTGTTACTTAGTGGTTTGATCTTAAATCACTATTTCTAAGTTTATGGCACAAATCCTTGCACTTATAACATCTTTGTTAATTGCAATCTATTAATTAATAAGTATCACGAAAATTTCAATATTAATCTATTGTTACCTAAGGGAGCTATGGAGGAGGATGGATTTCGCAATATGCCGACGACAAACAGTTTCTACAGATTGACTTGGGGAAGGTTACCAAGGTAACCAGGATCGCTCATCAAGGAAGAGCGGATGCAGGCTGGTGGACAAAGAGTTATACTCTTTCTTTCAGTAATGACGGGGCAACGTTCACATCCTACAAGAATAGCGAGGTACATAAATGTGAATTAAATTTCATCTCTCCAGTCTCTCTCTTTCCTTTTTTGGTTTCTGGGAATTTGCCAGTCACCACTAATGACATCGCACAATGTAAGTAAGTACGTAAGCTAGAAACAACAAACAACAAATTAACTTTCCTTTCTATTAAACACATGCTCTGTCATGCACAACACATGCCCCTGTCATATCTCGCGTAGCCCTAGCAACCGATTCTCGCCAAAATTGTGTCAAAATGTGCCCAAAAGATACGAATACGAACCAAAGAAAAGGGCAGGTTCAGATGGAAAAAATCGTTATCAAAAGGAAGGAGGGTAGAAGTTGACGGCATTTATAAGCCCGTTTTTAAGAACCCTAAAACTGCAATACATCATTAAGAAACTCGACGTATTTGTGGGTGGGTGGGTGGTTGAGTCATTATATCTTTGTTGTGCCTTACTTCCAAAAGGGATGTATTTTTCTTATTACAAGTAAGGTTTTGGAGTAGCAACATGTAAAGCAACGCAATGGTTAAAGGCCTCCTTCCTTTTTTTGCGGAGCCCGCAGGCGCAGCGCGCCAGCGTCGCACCTGACATGGCTAAACAAATTTGGTTATTTAAGTAACCATAAGCAAAGCATTTCTTGGTTTAAATCTATTTTGTCTAAAAAAGAGACTTTAAAAGCTTCCTAAAATTAGCTTGGGGTGTGTACTTCAAGGCATCCGAATAATACTTCTCAGGCGAAAAACTTGTGCAATTTTCTCTCGATAATTTTACGTGTGCTTGGAAGTTTCGGAAAATTTTTATATTGGTGATTTCTGTAAGTAAACTGGTTGATGCCGGGGCAATGTTTTTTTATTTTGGCAAAAATGTTTCATGGTTGACAGAACTAAACAGCCAAAGGGATGCATAGGAATCAGTGATAAATGCGTATTTACATTTAAAAGTCTGTCGAGTCGCTACCGGAAACAAGTTAAGCGGGTTCATTAAAGCAGTTGTCAGGTTTTACAAATACTCTCCTCGTGCTGTATTTTACGGGCCAATAAGTATTAGAGTACAAATGCACTCCAATTTCTTCAAATTTAAGAGCGTTATGAGGACCGGGATAAAAACGCAGAGCAATTCGCGAGTAGAAAAATAAGTTTAATGACAGCATGACCATTCTCTCTCTTTTAGCCGGAATACTGTTAAAATGAAAGTCATGCAAGTGTTTTTAGATTCTTACCTATAGACACTATATAGAGGACAACGTTGAGAAAAACCTGTTTTCTATTTAACTAAATAATGTCTCACTTAACGTGAAACCAACACTTTCAATCAGACACTCGCAAGCCGTATTGTATCCTGAACTTTTGCAGTAACATGAAGTAATCTCTCCTATTTTTAACTTTACATCTGATGAAAAACCTTTCCCTTTGTAATTATTTTGTCTTTCAGAAATTAGAAAATGTAAACAAATTGTGATGCAAATTCGTGGACGAAAAACAGAAACAACACCTAAAACCCCACCGGTGGTCTATAAACCCTTATTATAAACCCAGTAAATGTTATAAACTGCTGCAACTGATGGATGGAAATTCGGGTCGACCAAACACTGAAGCAGACAATTAGCTGATTTTGACATAAATACCCCTGAGCAATCTAGCTGAACGAAAAATGACAAATGGAAAACATAACGTGAAATTTCCACTTCCGATTAGGTCAGGCAGATATTAGGTTAACTAGAAACAGCATTTTTGCAATCGGAATTGGCGATTTATCGCCTACAGTATTTTATCTTGAGGAGTATCGTACGCCATATTTAACTACTTCAATGAGGGTATTTTCACAGATTAATAAGTGCTAGCGGGAAAAAAGTGCTAAGCTCCGCTTTTAGGCTTGGCTAAATCTACATTTAAACACCAGGTACACTTATTGCTCTACATTTTTATAAGTATTATGATTGTTCGCTTTTAAAAGGTTCTGAATGGCAACACGGATTATAAAACTGCAGTGGGTCGTATCCTAGAGCCTCCCATCATTGCTAGGTTCATCAAAATCAACGTCAAAACTTGGCAAGGATATCCCTCATTGAGAGTGGAGCTTTATGGGTGCACTGAAGGTATGTGCAGTTTCTAAACGAAGAATAGCTCTGATTGCAGCAACTTACACTGATCAGGTTCACTTTCAATCAGTACGGTCAGCAACCCACAAACCCTCACAAAAAGTTCAATTGTCTTTCAGTTCTCTTTAACAGGCGACCATACCTTCCACCGGATCATATAGAACAGCATAAAATGTCCCCTGATATAAATATTACAGCTGGTTTCACAACCGTGTACACGTGTAGACTGCACTTGGTTTTCAAGCATGATTCGCTCGTCTTGATTCTCTAAAAACTACAAAGCAATGGAAGAAATTAGCAGATATTCTGCTCTTTTACGATTGGCTTAATGTCAGAAAACTTGTATGTATTTCTTCTGTAAACTCATTTCATGGGCAAATTTCCAATAATAGTAATTCTGGAAATCTTCACATAAACGAGTTTACAGAAGAAAAGCTAACTTCCTGACATATAAACAATTGCAGAAAAGACAAAAAAATGCTAATTCCTTTGTTCGCTCTGGGATTATGAGAGATTCGAGATGGACAAATCATAGCCGGCGAATCATGCTAAAGAACCCCGGATCGACACACAGCAGTGAAATCGGCAGATATGTACCCCTTGCCTTAACATGTAAATTTGATCACGTGACAGATCACGTTATCAGAATGAAGAAATTTCGAAAAATCACCAATTTCCAGCGTTTATTTCCAAGTTTAGTTGTATGGATGAATAAACACCGTTTTCAATAGAAATTAGAAATTGGAAGCAGATATATTAGCGTTGCAAAGTGGAATTTTACGGAAAAAGTTGACTTTTGCCTTAATTAAGTTTTAATAATCCTACGTGTCAATCTTCGATCTATTGAGTAATAGAAGCATCAAACAACAACAGCTATATACTAAATATATTGACTTTATTTTTTGGCGGTAAAAAGGGGTGGGCTACGCCGAAAGATTTTAGTAAACAACAGATAATCGTTTCAAACGTAAAGGGCTGGTAGTATTAAAAAGCGTTTATGTTCGATGTCGTCTCATAGAAGCACCTTCAATTCGTCAAGTATTTTCCATTTTCAGCAACAGTCACGAGACATGTAAAATGACCATAGAGGACGTCTTTTTCCTTAAAATGTTAGGACAAGGAGGTCTCCCTGTGTGTCAAATCTAGTTTCATTTTCATGATTCAAGTAAACAATATCGCGAATAAACAATATTTTCTTTTTCCTGGTTACTTCTTGGACCCGGGCCTTAACCTACTTGAGAACCTAAAGGGCTGAAGGAAGCTATTAAAGAGTTAATGCAGCTTACAAACATTTTGTCATTGTTATCATTGTTATCACTAATTTAGCTGTTGAGGAATTTCAAGTTAACTGCAACGCCGTTTGCAGTGGGACTATCCTATCCAGGACTATCCTAAAACATGTAGTGTGTCTAATATCGGCGCAACACGCAAAATTTTCTCAAAAGCTCTTTTTTTTTTCGGATTCTGTAATTAATAAGCCATATTAGATTTTGGAAGTGACAACCTTTTGTGTCACTTGGGAGAAGAATAACTCCGGTGAAATGGCTCGTTTCAAACATATCTATTCAGAATACCATAATTTCGTCTCGTAATTGTTATTAAACTTTCTGTGCGAGACAAGGTTGGTATAGGATTAATGAAAATACATTTCGTTTGTTGGTTATCTTCCGAACGCCGGAGATTTTGAGGCAAATGTTGTTGACATCCGGAGCAGTCAAAATCGCTCTTTCTTCGAGTTGAAATAAGGCTATTTTGGGAAGTTTGCTGCCGACCGTATATTTATTCAAAAAATGTAACTTTTCTACCAGTAATGCACACGTCATGTTACTTTAGAAATATGGTGGAAAAAGTTCAAATTAACGAGACTTATTTAAACGAGAGAGTCTCAAACTGGCCAATGTTAACGTTATCAGCACGAAGCGGGTCAAGTGGTAAGATAAAAACGTTCAAAATATATATTTATTCTGATAATCTTAAGTATTCTTCTAAAGTGTTCTAGGATAGTATCCTTAAACTACTTAATAATATTTCGTGGATCTCTAACATGTGAAGAGATACAGTTGCAACAATTTTGGAGAAATCCGTTATTCGGCAACAACCGTAATGAGACCCAGTGAGTCAACGAGCGTACAAATTTTGACTTCTTTGTCTTGCTCAGCGATGAAAATGGGCAAACACTATAATTAAAAGGGTAAAAATTAAAATCATACCTTGAAAGTTGTCCAGCTTTACTTCTAGGGCTGTTTTACAACAGCTAACCGGCTGCAAATTTTACAATTCTGCAACGGATTCCATAAATTTCGTAGTCTTCTTTCGTTCGCTTACAGGCGGCGACCTCGTGAGCCAAAAGCCTGAAGAACTCATTACGTTGCGGGAAAAGAGTGACTAAATTCATTGTAACAATCTGCTGGCTAAGGAAACGCCAGTGACAAGTAAAAGAACGAAGACAAATCCAGGAAATTACACTTGAAAAATACTACAACGTCCATCCTGTTTCAAGTGTATTACCACTGACCGCAACAACACATTTCCTTCCTGATCGTAGCGGAAATGACACCGGAAATTTAAACCGGAAATCACTAACTTGCAAGTGACCAATAATTCGATTGCCTTAGAAACTACTTCATTAAAATAGTTTACAATCAAGGTACCGTTTTGATTGTTTTGTGTCTCACGAGAATTACGATAAGAAATAATCTTTACAGGTACAGATAGGTACTAAAGGTCAGCTCATACATACACCTTTATTTCTTTATGCCAGGGAGATCCAGTCAGAGTAAACTCCGTTATCAAAAGGAGCCCTGGAAAACTAAACTATTACAATTACCACTCAAAGTTGGAAATTCCTAGACATACAGCGGAATATGCTCGTAAGCGACCTTGATATCCCTGGCGTTTTTTAATCTGTCCTAGGCAAACGTGAGATAAACCTACGATTGTAGGCACCTCTCATCGCCGTCCCGGCCGCTAAGGCGTTTGCACTAATTGAATGATTCATTTTTTCACTGAATGACTCACTGTGCGATTGACGGATTGACTGACTTACTGATTAACTGTTTCATTGGTTGCTTTTAATTAAAATTGATTGTTTGACTGACTGACAGATTGACTTGCTAAATGACTTCATGAATCAATGATCGATCGATTGATTGGTTGATTGATTGATTGACTGATTGATTGATTGATTGATTGATTAATTGAATGAATGAATGAATGAATGAATGAATGAATGAATGAATGAATGAATGAATGAATGAATGAATGAATGAATGAAGGAATGCGATCAATTGATCCAATTGGAAACAAGTAGCTTCGCATGGACCACCTACCACCGCAAGAAAATAAAAGGACCGGATCCTGTAGTAAAGGATCTAATCAGCAAAAATATAGTTCCAAATACGATAAAACAACAAGGCTGATTGCACGTTAGGAAAACTATGTATATTTTGACGCAGTGTGAACCTATGCACCCCCATCTTTGCCAGCGTCTTAGTATTTTGTTTTGTTGTTGTTGTTTTGTGTGTGTGTGTGTGTGTTTGAGTTTGATAGAGGTTTAATTTAATTATCATTCCTGAGTCGAAAGTTTGTTGGGGCGGCGGTTTTCTAGGGGTTGAGGAGGTTTGTTGAGGAGGGGGGTAAGAAAGAGTGTGGTCTGAAACCTCGGGACACTTGGTCAGAGGCTTATTGTCTTGGCAACCAAACCGTTGACCAAAGCATCCTTGAAAAACTGCGTGTTCCTGTTTTCCTTCTTTCCTGGAAATGTTGGTGTAACCTATACAGACTGAGGAGTGTGATCATAACATTGCGTCTGTTTGGTGGTCTTCAAAGGTACAAATAAACGTCGATTACAGCACTTTTCGGTCAGTCTGTCTGTTTTCATTTTACGTAAATTGAACATGCCAAGCTTCGACAAGCTGAACATTTGGTTTTGTTGCTCAGTATTCTGGTTTGGTTTCTGAGATAATTACTGAGAAATGGGTAGTTCACGTAAAGGGACATGTTTCCGACTTGAGATAGGTGCAAGTTCGCCGCACTTTTCCCAATATGTGTGCCTTAAGTGACAGTTTAACTCCTCTTTATAAGTTACTAGCGATTTCTGGTTCGTTTCACGGCAATTTGATAACGATTTTGATGAGATGGGAGAAAAGTGTTTTTTGTAGACACAAAAAAAGCTGCGTTTGGAAATCCCCAACGGAAACTTGACGGTTCGTTTTATTCACATCGCATGCATTCCGTTCTCACCTCCATACAGAATTTCAAAATTGTAATAAAATGGCCTTTAAATTGCTTTTAAATCACAGCAAAAGGGGCCAATACAAAACGGGCGATATGAAACCGCGTAAGGCGTGCATAGGTTGCAGTACACCGGTAATAACAACGCTGACGTCATATTAAAGAATTATTACAAAAAAAAAACGGAATTTTCGGGAAGTGTAAGTACTTCCTGGTGTCTCTCATAAATACTAAGAACTTCATTTTTCTTAGGATTTGAGCGAGGCTTATATGTAGTATCTGGTGTTTCTTCAGGTTTGTTCACCCTTATGGGTAATACAAGTCGCTTTGTAACGGCACCCTGTGTGCCTCGTTTTCATTTCGTAGAATTTTATGTATTTCCATTTTTTACCGCATTTACGTCACAATGATTTCCCGCTAGCTACCACGTGACCTTAGCTCAAATATCGCAAAACACATGTAAACCCCATAAGGCTCACAGAAATTCGACGGGAACCACCAGTTATTGCTGCTTAACTCACAGTACCCTACAGGACCGCTGTAACAGTTAACACAATAAACCTGAGCCTTGTCGAACCTGTGAGTCACTTAGTCCTTTTAGTTTCACGGATCTCTCCGCTACCGGTGCTGACGCCACTACACGCTTGTTCCACAAAAAGCCACCGTTTAGTTTCAGAGATCCTTTGTTACTTGAAGATCGAATTCAAGGAAAGTGGTTGTTCGAGCTTAAGTAGCTCTTTGCACGCCACACGGGATTGGTGAAAAAAACAATAAACCAGCAATAAACAAACCTGACAGAAGCATTGACGCCTAGCCCTGACAACAGATCTGCCAGACAGCAAGATCCAATGAAATAAGGAGGTCTAAGCAGCTGTGTGGTACCAGAAAAAAGGAACCCGAGGGCTAGCTATAAAGCCGAAGCCGAAAACACAATAAGACAATATTTTCAAAATCCAGCCTTTCAAAATCCAAACGGTTGACCTCTCTCGCACAAAATGGTAGACGCTATTAACTTTTAACTTCTGCAATCGCAGGCTTATCTTACGTTTGCCTAAGACATATTAAAAAATGCCAGTGATATCAACATATCCTGCGGTATGTCTTGGGATTTCCAACTTTGGTCTGTGCCTGTAGGGATTATTTCTCATAGTAACACAGTCAAAACTATACTCTGATTGTGAATTATTTTAATGATTAAAGTGGTTTGCAAGGCAATCGAATTACTGGTCACTTGCAAGTTAGTGATTTCCGGTTTAAATTTCCGGTGTCATTTCCGCTACGATCAGGAAGGAAATGCGTTGTTGCGGTCAGCGGTAATACACTTGAAACAAGATGGACGGCGTAGTATTTTTCGGGTGTCATTTCCTGGATTTGTCTTCGTTCTTTTACTTGTCACTGGTGTTTCCTTAGGGTAAGAGGGAAAGGCCAGTCCTCAACCGGGGGGGGGGGGGGTGAGGATATTAAATGGAATAGCCCATTACGGTTGTTGCCGAATGACAGATTTCTCCATAATTGTTGTAACTGTATCTCTTCACATGTTATATCACACTATTTAAGACCTAACTTGTATGCATATTCTAATGATGTTGGTTTAATTCTTACTTTTCTATCTTTACGTTTTTTCATTTGTTGTCTCAATATTTTGACACAATGAACATACTCGGATTAACTTTCACTCTCCATGTACGAAAACTATCAGCAGGTACTGGGTTCTAGTTGCCGTTAAAGGAGAAGGTCACTCCAGAAACGGTGTATTTTTTGAAATCGCCAACGAAAAGATAACACTAAGTTGAGTTACTGACCGTGGTTTTAGCTTTTAAAGTGCATCCGATCTCACTGAAATTCGGCAGGTAAAGTGGACTTTGGGAAATAGCCCACGTTACCCGAACGCTGGTCCCGTTGAACGATATGACGTCACGGACAAGGGGCCAGGCTGCTAAGTACGATTCAAAATGGCGGTGCACAGTGTTGAATTTTGGCCCTCTTCGGAGAGGAATTTCAGTGGGATCGGATGCACTCTAGAAGCTAAAACCACGATCAGCAACTCAACTTAGTGCAATATCTTTTTATTAACGATTTCAAAAAATACACTGTTTCTTGAGTGACCTTCTCCTTTAAGCAGTTATTAGTAGTAGTTAAGACGTAATTAAAACCCGAATCAGTTGATGGAGAGATAAGCCCAAAAAAAATGAAAGAAAAACGCAATGTTTGCTTATGTATTTGTATGACTTTACACGTTTTAGGTTTTTCCACGCCCGCACCACCACAGTGCATGGATGCCCTTGGAATGGAATCCGGAGACGTACCAGACTCAGCCATCACGGCCTCAAGCTCTTACAATGGCAACAGTTTACCTCCCACTGGAAGACTTCATTTTCTTTCAGCTGGCAGTGGTAAATATGGAAGCTGGATAGCGCAGACCAACAATGTATATCAGTGGTTCCAAGTTGATTTTGGAAGCTGGACTAAAATATCGGCCGTAGCGACCCAGGGAAGACAAGATGCCGACCAGTGGGTGAAAACATTTAGTCTTTCTTTCAGTTACGATGGCGTCTTTTTTCAGACTGTTAACGACCAAGACGGCTCAAAAAAGGTAATATATGTCTGCTCCATTTAAAACAAAAATGTAAACAAAAGAAAGAACTTCCGCCATTTACTTAACTCAAGTCAATCTCGAGGAGTTCAGCCAAATTCAAGAGCTACATTTATCAGTCTGAAACGACAGATTTTGAGTGTAGTTTTGAAATATGTTTAGTACTGTTATTTTCAAACACAGAAAGGTAGAAGGCAATAACCCAGAGAATCCTATCTAGGCCCGGGGATTGCGCAGAGGAGGCTGGCCCCCACTATTTTCATTTTTTTTTAATTTAGATTTTTACCGCCAACTCCGACCGATACACTGTGGTTAAGAACGTGCTGGGCAAATCGATTATAACACGTTACATCCGGCTTCATCCTGAGTCTTGGTATGGATACATATGCATGAGAACGGAGTTTTACGGCTGCAAAAAAGGTATTTTATTCATTCATTCATTCATTCATTCATCCATCCATCCATCCATCCATCCATTCATTCATTCATTCATTCATTCATTCATTCATTCATTCATTCATTCATTCATTCATTCATTCATTCATTCATTCATTCATTCATTCTTCCATTCGTTCATTCGTTCATTCGTTTATTCGTTCATTCATTCTTTCTATCCTTCCTTCCTTCCTTCCTTCCTTCCTTCATTCATTCATTCATTCATTCATTCATTCATAATACTTCCTTATCATTAAAGACAGTCAGCATCAAAGGATAATCTTTTAGCAATAACAGAAAAGGCAGAAAAGCATAAATCCAATCCCTTTGAATATTGCATATTCTTCAACACCCATATTTAAATTATTTCTTGTAAAGATGCAATCATTTGATATTTTGTACATTTTATCAGGATTTGAACCCCCCAAAATAGTATGTGCGTCTGCCCTGGGAATAGAAAACGGCAAGATACCAGATTCAGCAATGGTAGCGTCATCTCGACATAACCAATACTGGGGACCAGAACGTGGGAGGCTTAACGAGCAGACTGAAGGTAATTAGACTTGGCGCTTTTTAGGCAAGCTAAATTAAGGTATGTCTTGTTTTTGTTTTGTCTGTTTTTTTTTTTGACACAAAATCAATGGTACGATGTACCTGGAAATGACGAGTCCATAGATAATTAGATTATCCTGTCTCCACTTATTCTTTATTGCAGTTCTTTGTGCGCACGAGTGTAACAATGTATATACTTAATGTGGAGCCGCTATGAACCGTATGCGTTTCGCGAGTACTGACTGTTCAGTCCAGCCCAAAGTACAATTAAGTCTTTCTTTCTAATTGATTTTGCGGTATTTAAAAAATCAATTACAGTATTTCCCTCTAGAAGCAGAGCTTCCGTTTAAAAGACGGCATGAATTGGACACGTCTCGGTGTAAAGTAAAAGCTGACGTAGTTTTCACACATTACTTTTTTGGGCTTTTCCTAATCATTAAGGGGGGTGGCCCAATTTTCCTCCTTTTTAACTGATCGATCATGTCCTTCTATGAGGTCACAATTGTCTACACTCAAATGACCTAAATTAATTGCTTTTGACTCTGATCCTCCTAACAATAACTTAATTATTATCAAGATCTTCTTGAAGCTAACGAAAAGATTTTAGGAGTCTCAGTACAATTGTCCATTGCCCATCAAAGTAAAGTTGACCCTTTTCTGGTGTCTCGTTGCCTTCTCCTAACACAGTTCAGCCCTCTCTTTGTTAGCTTGTGAGTGGTAAGTTTAAGTGTTAGCAGGTTTGAAAGGTTGGATTTTTTTGCCTTGTTGTTACTTTGCACTGGTTCTTAAACCTTATTCAGACAGGGGTTTTTTCGACCTTCTGGGACCTGGTGAGGTGGGGGGGGGGGACTTTAGAAGCCCCCCTATGTAACTTTAAAACCGCTTACGCTATGGCCACTAAATTTGCATAGCATAGTGTACGGGCTAATTCAGAACACTACAGAAACTGTGATGTCACTGTGACGTCATTATCACGTCATTTGTTTCTCAATGTTTCACTTGGAAGCCTCAAAGCAATAACTTTAATGAATACTGTACATGAAGGAGTAAAAATACTTTTGTTGGGTATAAAGGGCATCCATAATATATTTTCTGAATGTATATTTTAGGAGACATGAAATTATGCAGATAAATTTCATATTAGTGATAACATGGCCATTTTGGTGTCCGTCATCTTGGATCCGCCATCTTGAATTTCTTTAAATTCATCTGCTTGATTTAATAAACAAGAAAATGATACCAGTTGATTGTAAAAAATTCATTTAATTAACTATCAAGGCCATGCACTTGAAATCTATGGCAAATAGTGAATTTATAGTGAGAAGTTACCTTTTTTACCAGTTAAGTCCGCCATCTTGGATTTTCACGTTTTATATTTCACGTTTTCCTCCAATTAGCACTAAATTCCTTTTTAGTGAGCGTTTATGATAACTTGTTGCTACAATTAATGTAAAAATACAAATTCGATAAGAGAACATTAAAATATTTGCCAAAATGTTGCCAGTTAAGTTTTAGGAAAAGTAACAAAATTTATTGGCAATAGCATAAACGGTAACGAAATTACACAGCTTCGAAGTTGAGGCGGGCCTCAGAAGCCCACCCACCGCCCCCCCTCCCACCTCCCACCCTTACGGTCTGAATAGGGTTAATGGTTTCACATCAAATCACTTTTTCCAAAATTATGGCACAAATCCTTGCACTCATGTCTCTTTTTTTTCCTCTTTTTTAATTGGAATCTATTAATACGTATCACAAAATTGAAATTGTATCTTTTTTGTTTTGTTTTGTTAACTAAGGGAGCAATGGAGGAGGATGGATTTCGCAATACGCTGACGACAAACAGTTTCTACAGATTGACTTGGGGAAGGTTACCAAGGTAACCAGGATCGCCCATCAAGGAAGAGCGGATGCAGGCTGGTGGACAAAGACGTATACACTTTCATACAGTAATGACGGGGCAAAGTTCACATCATACAAGAATAGTGAGGTACATAAATCTATAGATAGCAACCGATTCTAGCCAAAAGTATGGCAAAATGTGGCCAAAAGATACGCATACGGCTATCGAAAAGGGTAGGTTTAGATGGGAAAATATCGTCTTCAAAAAAGAAAAGACATTGGAGGGGGGTGGGCGGGGGGGGGGTTGACGGCATAAGCACACTTTTTAAGGACCTTAAGACTCATTAACAAGCTCGATGTATCATTTGGTGGGTGGGTGGATGGGTTGGTGAGTCAATATATCTCTGTTGTCTCTTACTCCCAAAAGGGGTGTATTGTACGTTTTAGAGTAGCAACATGTAAAGCAATGAATTGAACTTTCCTTTTAAATTTAATAGTTAAAAATCTTCTTCTTTCCTTTTAAACATTGACATATAAACTTACAAATATTACGACTGTCCGCTTTTAAAAGGTTCTGAATGGCAACATGGATTATAAAACTGCAGTGGGTCGTATCCTTGAGCCTCCCATTATTGCTAGATTCATCAAAATCAACGTCAAAACTTGGCAAGGATATCCCTCACTGAGAGTGGAGCTTTATGGGTGCACTGAAGGTATGTGCAGTTTCTAAACGAAGAATAGCTCTGATTGCAGCAACTCACAAACAGGTTCACTTTCAATCGCTACAGAAAGCTACCCACAAATCCTTAAAAAAAAAGTTCAATTGTTTTTTTAAGTTCTCTTTAACAAGCGACCAGTCCTTCCACTATATCATTTAGAACAGCATAAAATGTCCCCGGAATACAAATATTACAGCTGGTTTCACTACAAAAAAGCAAAGGATTTGTTAATTCCTTTCATCAATAGATGGGGTAGACACAGAGCTGTGAAATCGGCTGTAATGTCCACCTTTGCCTTATGGTATAATTTTGATCACGTGGCACATCACGTAGCTTGAATAAATAAATAAACACCGTTTTCGAAAGAAATTAGAAATAAGAAGCAGATACATGAGCTTTACAAAGTAGAATTGTGTGGGAAAAGTTGACTTTTGGCCTTTTTGGCTTCAGTTTAGTGAATAACAGAAGATCATTTCAAATGTAAAGGGCTAAAAATATTTTTTAAAAAGGCATTTATGTTTCCATCTTGTCTCTAAAATCCATTGGCAGTTTTCTGTTTTTCTATTATAATTTTAGACAAGCCATGTGTCCTTAGAGGACTTGTAATGTCCTTAAAATGTTGTGAAGACGAGACCTGTCGGTGTGCCAAATAATCCAGTTTCAACATATAGTGAAAAAGCAGGAGACTTTTTTCCTGGTTTCTGCTTTAACCCAGGCCTTAACCTACTTGATAACCTATAAGGCTGAAGAATGTTTTTAAGGACGTTCGCGCTAATTGTTTTTGCGCATCCTTACTGCACACGCAATTCGGGTAGCGTTTTCATGCCACGCCATGCATTGAGCGTGCGCGCTGTAGAAGAATTGTAGAGATTGATAGCCCAAGTGGGCATTTTAACATCTATGAACGGGTTTAACCCTCTTAGATATTCGGTTAGCCCAGATTTACTTTTGGTAGATAACTTTCCATTTTTTTTGGATAAATTTAAAAAAATCTGTGTTGTGGAAGTTTGATTTTTTTTTCAACGTTTCTGCCCACGCATCATTGAATTCTGCTATTATTTTAACTGCACAGTGTTGGCAAAAGCCCATCTTAAAGGTTGAATTTACTTGAAAGGATGACACCTGTTCAAGTTATTTACTTGACAGCCCCTTTTCAATGAAATGTAACTAAGAAAGTGCATGGGTCTACAGCGAATCATTTTTGATATTTTTCAACTAGCCATGACTGACGCCACGTTGAGGTACGAGGACCAATTAGTCAAAATTAGGGTAGTTTTTTCATATGCTTATCTGACTGTAGCAAAAGTATGAAAAACATCCGTGTTTTAGAAGATTTTCTGGCGAACGTCCTTACGACTTACAGCAGCTGTACAAACATTTTGTCAGTGTTATCATTGATACAAAACAGTCATAAGATTGAAAGAAAAAAATCAATTTAGCTGTTGTGAAATTTCAAGTTAACTGTAAAGCCATTTGCCTTTTTTTTTTACTTTGAAGACTAAGCTAATACATATAAATGTCTAATATCGGCGCAACACGTAATAAGTGAAGTGAAGTGACAACCTCTTGCCTCGTTTATAAAAAAAAGTAACTGACGTGAAATGACTCTTTTCAAACATGTCTATCCAGAATACCATAATCGTACGTTTGAACTTTGAATTACTTACCAGGCTTTTCAAGGCCCACACCACCACAGTGCATGGATGCCCTTGGAATGGAATCCGGAGGCGTACCAGACTCAGCCATCACGGCCTCAAGCTCTTACAATGGCAACAGTTTACCTCCCATTGGAAGACTTCACTTTCTTATGGCCGGCAGTGGTAAATATGGAAGCTGGATAGCGCAGACCAACAATGTATATCAGTGGTTCCAAGTTGATTTTGGAAGCTGGACTAAAATATCGGCCGTAGCGACCCAGGGAAGACAAGATGCCGACCAGTGGGTGAAAACATTTAGTCTTTCTTTCAGTTACGATGGCGTCTTTTTTCAGACTGTTAACGACCAAGACGGTTCAAAAAAGGTAACATATCAATACTCCATTTAAAACACAAATGTAAACTAAAGAACTAGCTTCCGCCAGTACTTTACCCGAGGCAAACTCCAGGAGTTTAGCTAAATTCAAAAGCTACAGTAGTTCTGAAACAACAGATTTGAAGTTGATTTTTGCAATGTTTTTGGAATTTTTATTGTCAAACACAGAAATATCAATAACGAAGTTTTTCCTATCCAGGACCACGGATGCTGGCCCCCACTATTTAAATTAATTTTTTTTCAGATTTTTACCGCCAACTCCGACCGTTACACAGTAGTCAAGAACGTGCTGGGCAAACCGATTATAACACGTTACATCCGGATTCATCCTGAGTCTTGGTATGGACACATATGCATGAGAACGGAGTTTTACGGCTGCAAAAAAGGTATCTTATTTTATAGATTATTTACTTAATTGATTGATTAATTAATTAATTAATTTATTTATTTATTTTACGCACCGATGATTAGTCCAGCTTTTTCAATCAGAACCAGATTGGCTGCTCAGGAATCCGTTGGAAACCTTGAAGTAAACTTATTTACCCGTTACCTGGTGCAAGGAATTGATTTTTCAATTTATTTTTTGCTCACTATCCATTGAAAAGTGAAAGGAAAAATCAGCAGTCGAATCAAACTCATGGGTATTCTCCAAAAAGACGGGAATTCATGCGATTATGTTGACTAAACTTTGCTGGCCTACTTTCTTAAGTTATAGGTTTTTCTTTAAGTGTTGGTACGCCATTTGATTTTTCACGGTTTAGATGCAAACGCCTTTTGAACCCTTTTTTTTTAATTTCTTTTTTTTTCTATTTTGTGTGCAAGTTGCCATTGTCAGTTGTCAGTTAAAAACTCAAGGCTTGATTGACAACACCAGAGTTTTAAAAACGAGCAAGAAAATTCGTTCAACGAACAACCATTCCCTTTCCCTTAAAGAAAGTCAGCATCAAAGGATAATTTTCTAGCAATAACGTAAAAAAGAAGAAAAGCTTAAATCCAATGCCCTTAGATATTTCATACTCTTCCGCACATTAATTTCTTGCAAAAATGCGTTCATTTGATATTTTTGTCATTTTTACCAGGATTTGAACCCCCCAAGATAGTATGTGCGTCTGCCCTTGGAATTGAAAACAGCAAGATACCAGATTCTGCAATGGTAGCGTCATCTCGACATAACCAATACTGGGGACCGGAGCGTGGGAGGCTTAACGAGCAGACTGAAGGTAATTAGACTTGATGCTTTCTGGGTAATCTAACATATCTAATATATACTTTGGGGTTTTAATGTCATAAAATCGATGGTACGACTTACCTGGAAATGTCAAGACCGTATGAATTATTAGACTATCCCGTGTCCACCTATTCTTGATTGCAGGTGTTTTCTGGGCACGCGCGAGTGTCACACTGTATATACGTAATCTGAAGCCGCCCTTTTGGATCTGAAACCGTACACGCTTCGCGAATACTGACTGTTCACTCGCTCAAAATACCTTTTGTTAGTAAAATTAATCGGTTTGTCTATTGTTTGTCTGCCTTGTTATTGTCGGCAATCAGTCGTTTGTAAGGTCAGGTAGACCAACGGACTAACAAAAGACGGATCGAAACGCACCAATCCCGTTTTACAGTCTTCATAGCCAATAACATCACGGCTCAACTGACAGGCGACCAATAACATCACGAGATTGTCGACCAATCAGTACAACGACCAGAGACGTATACCATCTACTGACGATTCACAGTTCACTTGACTCTGATGATGACTTTATTATTGTTGTCATTATTGTTATTATTATATCCAGAAAAAATCGCTTATGATTTAAAAAGCACTATTTACAAGGCTAGAAAACGTTTAAAAAAAGGAAAACCAAACGTTTTCGACTAATTAAGAAGATTATGAAGATGATGAAGCTGACTTAATTAGTCGAAAACGTTTGGTTTTCCTTTTTTAAACGTTTTTAGCCTTGTAAATACTGATTATTATTATTATTATTATTATTATTATTAATTTTATTGCAATCTATTGATAAGAATCACGAAATTGAAATTGCATTTTTTTTTCTTGAGGGAGCTATGGAGGAGGATGGATTTCGCAATACGCTGACGTCAAACAGTTTCTACAGATTGACTTGGGGAAGGTTACCAAGGTAACCAGGATCGCTCATCAAGGAAGAGCGGATGCAGGCTGGTGGACAAAGACTTATACACTTTCTTACAGTAATGACGGGGCAAACTTCACATCATACAAAAATAGCGAGGTACATAAATGTGAATTAAATTACATCTCCTTTTTATGGTTTCTGTCTGGGCATGTGCGAGTCACCACTTATGACATCGCGCCATGTAAGTAAGTACGTATTTAAGTACGTAACAACAAACAACAAACTAATTTAGTAGTTGTAGCAGGTGTAGCAACACCTGCTACTCATCTCATTATATCCCGTAGCCATAGTAACCGATTCCAGAAGATACGCATACGAGCTATTGAAAAGGGCAGGATTGTCTTTTAAAAAAAAGCAAGAAAGAAATGAAGTTCGCGGTGTAAGATTGCTTTTAAGAACCGAAATGCCGGAAGGCCGAAATATATCATTAAGAAACTCGACGTACTGGTGGGTGGGTGGGTAAGTCGTATATCTCTGCATGTGGAAAAACCCCAGGGGCATTAGACCCGCCGTTGTTGTCCTAGGGTGCAAAATATATTAAGGCCTCTTAAGATACGAGCCCTAACCTGTGTGGCAAAAGACGCGACGAGTAAAAAACTGGGGATCTGGGTCAAGTGACCACCAAAAAAACGGGTATTACTAGACCGCGTCCTGACGGCGGGGTACCAAGTAAGGTTTTGGAGTAGCAAAATGTACAGTGATGACTTAAAGTTTGGCTTCAAATTTAATGGTTAAGAATCTTCTTCCTTTTTTAAGCATGAAGTGCACATATTGACATATAATCTTACGAGTATTATCATTGTCCGCTTTCAAAAGGTTCTGTATGGCAACATGGATTATAAAACTGCAGTGGGTCGTATCCTTGAGCCTCCCATCATTGCCAGATTCATCAAAATCAACGTCAAAACTTGGCAAGGATATCCCTCACTGAGAGTGGAGCTTTATGGCTGCACTGAAGGTATGTGCAGTTTCTAAACGACTAATTGCTCTGATTGCAGCAACTTACAGTCGTCAGGTTCACTTTCAATCAGTACGGTCAGCAACCGCAAACCTTCACAAAAAATCAATTGTGTTTCAGTACAGGTGTACCACACCTTCCACTAGATCATATATAAAAAGATGAAATGTCCCCGGAATACAAATATTAGAGCTGATTTCACCACTGTGTACAAGTGTATACCCGGATTTTCAAGCATGATTTGCTGAGTATGATTCGCTTCTCTTGATTCTCTTACAACTATGAAGCGATGGAAGAAACTAGCAGATATTCTGGTCCTTTACTATTTGTTATATGTAGAAAGTGTGTATTTTCTTGAAAACTCATTTCATGCGCAGGTTTCCAGAATTAGTTAGTTCGAGACCATGGAAGAATGATGATGGGTGAACCATGACTCGTTTCAGGCTAAGATTCGCCCATCATAGGTCACGAAATAATTCTGAAAATCTGCGTATGAAATGAGTTTATGCAGAACAGCATCTTCCTGAGATATAGACTGCAAAACAGTGTCACTCATCTATTTCACGCTCTCTCCAGACCTTTCGCTCGTAGGCCGAGCGTTTCCACGGAGAAACGCAAAAATACAACTGTTTTGTAGTCTAAGAATAAACTATTACAAAAAATAAAAACAACAACAACAACAACAACAACAAAGGATTTGCTACGCATCCCAAGTCCCTGTAGAACAAGTTTCTACTACGAAATCTCTTGGTGTACATATTGATCAGAATCTAAATTGTTATTTTCATGTTAAAGAAATTTCCAAAAAGATTGCCTCTGGCATAAGCGCCATTAAACACATGGGAAATTTCGTTCCACGAGAGATACTTCTTACTATTTATAATTCACTAATTCAACCTCACTTCGATTACTGTAGTGTAGTGTGGGGATGTTGTTCAAAGGGACTCTCTCAGAAACTACAAAAGTTACAGAATCGTGCCGCACGTATCATAACCTTCTCAAATTATGACAGTAATACTGACGAACTTTTTCGTGATTTAAATTGGAGCAAACTTAATCATCAACGGGCAGTTAGTAAAGCGATTATGATGTACAACACCATCCACAACCAGATTCCGGGTTATTTAAGTTCTCGGTTTATTCCGCGTCACGAGGTTTTGTCTTACAGTCTTAGAAATAACGAATATAAGCTATCAATACCACAGCCGCGGTCCTAATTATTGTAAACGAAGTTTTACATGAGCCACGCACCTCTTCGGAACCTCTAATTTTATTGGCTTCCTATATCACGCACCTCTATTGTTTTAAGGGCTAGGGTCATTGTTTTATTGTTTGTTCTTTTGTCTTCTCAGCCAATCCTGTTAAGCCTTCCGATAGGTGCGTACCGCCTCAAGTTTTAGCTATAGCGGGGCTGTGTTATGGAATAGCTTGCCTCGTGAGATAAAACAATCAAACTCTCTAAAAGAATTTAAAACTAAATTAAAAAATCACACCTTCCAAAGCGAGCTCATTTATTAATGTTAGGGCATCAATACACGGCATCCTTGTAAAGCAGGTTTAACTAGTAGTTAGCTTATTAGTTAGTGTAGTTACCTTTTTTATCTCTTTTTAAGGTTATTTGTATAATTTTTTCTCCTGAATGGATTTACCGTGTTAAAATAGTTTTACTACTACTACTACTACTACATCGAGAGAGGGGCGAATCATAGCCGACGAAGCATGCTAGAAAAGACAAGGTCGACACACCGCAGTGAAATCAGCTGTAATGCCCACGTTTGCCTTAACATATAATTTTGTTCACGTGACACATCACGTAACCAGAATGCAGAAACGTCGAAAAATTGCGACTTGCCAGCGAATTTTAGTTGTTTATAAATAAAAATCGTTTTGGATAGAAATTAGAAATAAGAAGCAGATACATGAGCTTTATAAAGTGGAATTTTACGGGAAAAGTTGACTTTTGGCCTTTTTGGCTTCAGTTTAGTAAACGACAGAAGGTCATTTCGAGCGTAAAGGGCTGAAATATATATATTTCAGTTCTTTCGATCTTGTCTCTAAAATCCATTGGCAATTTTCTATATTTTTATTACATTTTTTGACATTCCACGTGACCTAAGGGACGATTTAGGACTGTGCAATAATTACCTGGAAGGGGTGGGGGGGGGGGATGGAAAACCAGAGGGGAGGCATAGAGGAAAATAACAACTAGAGAGAGGGGGGATTGGATGTAAAATTTAGTACATACAGGGGAGGGGCTTTACTTTTTTTTCTTTTTCGCACAAACTGGAAAAATGGTAGAAGAGCTATTAGAGTTCAAACATTTATACTTACTCTGGAAATGAACTGGGAAAATGTCAACACCAGGTGCTTTGATCTCTGAACTGGCTGATTATTTCATATTTTTCTGTCTGTCATGCAGTAAGAGAGGGAGGCGTCTGTTATCTATTAAGACAGTTCGACTTTATTGGCACCAGGAATGCTGTTAAAGTTAGCTTGGATTTTGGTTATGTTTAGGGGAAAATACCACCAGGAAAACACTTAAAATGGCATTTCCGAGGGTCTAGATCTCGAAATTTTCTGGGGGAGCATGCCCCCAAACCCCCCTAAAAGCTCGCGCGTTCGGCACTTTCGCAATTGCCACGGTTATCAGAAAAGTCTCGCTACAGCCCTGACACTACGATGGTATTCAATGAAAAAAGAAAGATGCCAGTGTAGAAGAGCCTACATTGTACTATAATTAAAGAGATCATGGAATACCCAACTGTTGACTTTAATAGCAATAAACTGATATATGTAAATATAAACAGTTTGATTACTTTACAAAGTAAGCTTATAAACTTCTCCCGAGTGTCCAGATAAAGAAATTGTTCAACGAGGAAAAATTTCCTCCTCTGAAGAAAGGTCTTTGCAATAGTTCTGTTCCCAGTTCCCAGTGTAAATGTTAAGTAGAGCACCTTGAGTTCTTGGATGCAAAGGCGAAAAAAAGAGTAAGAAAAAGGAAAGCTCTTCCGTCAAATATTCCTTGGAAAATGAAACAGATATGGAAGCGCTTACAAACAACCAGCTGAAAATGTATTTGAAACAACATGGTCTCAGGATAAGCGGAAGTAAGGCTAATTTTACTAAATAAGTTCTCCGCCACGCATGTGAAAATGCTGCCAGGGATGTTCTGGAAGATGAAGAATTTTATAACCCGTGTGGAGACGACACACAACTTCATGATCAGAATCAGAGTAAAGTGATTCCGATGGAGAGAACTCATACGTTGAAGAGTCATCTGAAGTACTTTTTGTGCCTGAGGAAGACATCCAACACATAAATTAGGTATGAGGGAAACAATGCGGGGAGGAGGCAGGGAATGGGGGGGGGGGGGGGAATTGACCTTAATATTATCAGTAGCTGAGGGGAGGTTAAAGTTAATTTTTTCTTAGTAAGAGGGGGGTGCAATTTCATTTTGAGCCTTATTTTACCCATTTCCCAACCCCGCCTCCAGGTAATTATTGCACATTCCCTTAGACGGTACTATTTTTCCTTACGACTGTAGTATACGACTCGCTCATGTCACGTCTACAACACGAATCGTGTCGTCTAAATCAGCCGTACAACAGCTGCACACAAAACGAAAAATGTCGTAGGTTTTTGAAACATATTTTAAAACCCTACGACAGCTTTAGCCACAGATCAAAATATTAGAATGACGAGTTAAATACGATCTTTGCTTGACGCGAGCAGCGCGCGCTAAAAAGGTCTTATACGACAATCAGAAGCAAAAGTCGTACCGTCTAAATCGGCCTTAGAGGACTTCTAATGTCCTTAAAATGTTGTGGCGACAAGATCTGTCTATGTGCCAAATAATCCAGTTTCATTTTTAGGCTTCACGTAAAACATATCGCGATTAAGGCCCAATTACAGTATCTTTTTAGGCCGTTGCTAGGGAAAAAAGAGTTTGCTGTAACTCAACACATATATGCTTTCATTGGACCAAATTTGGACAACATTCATTGAGGGCAAGTATGGTTCGGCTTATGACGTCATCGGACCACGCCCCATGTCACGTGATCAGAAACAGAAAAATGCGTTTTTACTTCAAGACTTACCTTTTTGTCCATAATTTCTTGTACCGTACCATTTCATAAGCCGTCTTGAGGAAATTTAAGCATGCGTTTTGGTTTACGAAGAAAAATAAACAAATAAGAATGAAAAATGTGCTTCTTTGACCACTCTTTTGGGTATAATTTTTTGTTTTCTGTTGTTTCGCAAAAAGGACGCTTAAATTTCGAGAAAAAAAGATGTTTTTTCGATTTCTTTTAAAATGCAGCAGCTACGTTTACTTCTCGATGAGAAAAGTACATTTTTCGCGGCACCGGAAGTGACGCTCCTTTTTTCAATGGCCAGGTGCCTAAGTGTTAAATGGCTAGGTCGCTAAGGCGATAATTTTCCCATTCTTGGTATCGTGGACGGTAGCTGAGCTGACCTGAGCTGAGCTGTTGTTGGAATGATGGCCGCGAGTCAGATAAAAGCCGTCGAACTGGATGTGTAGAGAATTTTATGATAATCTTTGAAATGCTGACAAGGAATGAAAGAGCACGATTACGTTACGTATTGCAGACCTTGGACGAGTTGTGGCTTTCACGACAGAGGTATCACTCTTCAAGCTGAATTTCTGTCCACATCGACTGCACTCGAACTCAAACTCTTCAACTGTGTTTTGTTTTACCGAACAAAATTCGTATTTCTCAGTCCTTTCTACAGTCACAGTCTTTTAGATCGCTTAAATTACTTTTTGCTAATTTCTCAAGTGATGTTGATAGCAGACGTTGCCCATCAGATGTATCGAGCTCACCATTATTTGTCAGGTATTCTATCGTATGCTTTAATAATAGCATTGTCAATGTGGGCATGAGATCCGCGCGATAGAGCTGCTTTCAAGGACAATTTACAAGCTTCCTTTCTTGATGTATGCTGCTCCACGCTGTCTTGTGACATTGGCTGCAAGTCAGTGGCCTCGAGAGCTTCGTTTCTCTAAGAGCTGTCTAAACACTGGAGTTGCTCAGGTTCGGAAGGACAGTTCACAGGTTCGCACATCGATTACAGTTTTCTAGCAAGCGACGTCAGGTAGTTTGGGAGCAGCCGAAGTCACGGCCGTGGACACAGGCGGGGATTTTTTAATGGGTTCGGGATGATGGCACAGTACTCATTTCGGTTTGCCTCCGCATCACTGACATTTCTATCCCCGACCTGACACTGAAAATCTTTGAATGTCGGCTTTTCGCGATCTACATTTCCCCATCGTCTTGCAGCCATCGCTGCGCTTTCTGTTTACGTGCGTACGTGGATAGCTTCGAGCTCATTTTCAACTGAAACACCCAGTTTAAGAAATAAAGGCACAACTCACATGTTGTAAACGTAAAGCAGAAAATTAAAATCAATTTCAAAAGTAAGCAAAAAAGCTTCTTTTGTGTTTGTCGCAACGAAATAAAAAAATTATCGGCGGCTTGAACCGGCGATGGGCTGGCGCCGGGAGGCCAGAAAGCGCGCGAAAAATTTGCGGACGACCGAAAGTAAAATTGCACGTGCATGGCAACCGCGTATCATAGCAACGAGATACTTTAATGGGCCCTTAAAGCAGTAGTTTTTTCCTGGTTTCTCCTTTGACCCAGGCGTTAACCTACTTAAGAACCTAAAGGGCTGAAGAAAGTTATTTAAGGACGTTCGCGCTAATTGTTTTTGCGCATCCTTACTGCGCACGCAATTCGGGTAGCGTGTTCATACCACGTCATGCATTGAGTGCAAGCGCTGTTGAAGAATTGTAGAGATATATAGCGTAAGTGGGCATTTTAATATATATGAACGAGTTTAAGCCTATTTTATCTTCGGTGACCCCAGATTTTTTTTTTTTTAATAGTAGATTACTTTCTCTATCGATTTTCTGGGTTTTTGGAAAAATCGAAGAAAAACTGTGTTGTGGAAGTTTGATTTTTTTTTCAACTTTTCACAACGCATAGTTAGATTCCGCTATTATTTCAACTGCATGGTGGTGGCAAAAGCCCATCGTAAAGGTTGAAAGGATGAAACCTGTTCAAGTTATTTACTTGAGAGCCCCTTTTCAATGAAATTTAACTAAGAAAGGGGGTCTACAGCAAATCATTTTTGATATTTTAGAATTTCAATTCATAACAACTGAGGCTACGTCGAGGTGCAAGGACCATTTAGTCAAAAATAGGGTAGTTTTTCAACCGCTTATTTGACTGTCCTTGCGACTTACTGCAGCTGTACAAACATTTTGTCAATGTTATCATTAATACAAAACAGTCATAAGATTGAAAGAAGAAATCAATTTAGCTGTTGTGAAATTTCAAGTTAACTGCAAAGCCATTTACATTTTTTTTCCTTTGAAAACTAACCTAATACATGTAATATGTCTAAAATCGGTGCAACACATAATAAGCCAGTGAAGTGACAACCTCTTGCCTCGTTTGGGAAAAAAATAACTTACTTGTAATGCCTCATTTCAAACATGTCTATCCAGAATACCAAAATCGTACGTTTGAACTTTGAATTACTTACCAGGCTTTTCAACGCCTGCACCACCACAGTGCACGGATGCCCTTGGAATGGAATCTGGAGACGTACCAGACTCAGCCATCACGGCCTCAAGCTCTTACAATGGCAACAGTTTACCTCCCATTGGAAGACTTCACTTTCTTATGGCCGGCAGTGGTAAATATGGAAGCTGGATAGCGCAGACCAACAATGTATATCAGTGGTTCCAAGTTGATTTCGGAAGCTGGACTAAAATATCGGCCGTAGCGACCCAGGGAAGACAAGATGCCGACCAGTGGGTGAAAACATTTAGTCTTTCTTTCAGTTACGATGGCGTCTTTTTTCAGACCGTTAACGACCAAGACGGTTCAAAAAAGGTAACATATCAATACTCCATTTAAAACACAAATGTAAACTAAAGAACTAGCTTCCGCTAGTACTTTACCTGAGGCAAACTCCAGGAGTTTAGCCAAATTGAAAAGCTACATTAGTTTTGTAGCTACAGTAGTTCTGTAACAATAGATTTGAAGTTGAATTTTGCAATGTTTTTAGAATTTTTATTGTCAAACACAGAAATAACAATGACGAAGTTTTTCCTATCCAGGACCACGGATGCTGGCCCCCATTATTAAAATTAATTTTTTTTTCAGATTTTTACCGCCAACTCCGACCGTTACACAGTAGTCAAGAACGTGCTGGGCAAACCGATTATAACACGTTACATCCGGATTCATCCTGAGTCTTGGTATGGACACATATGCATGAGAACGGAGTTTTATGGCTGCAAAAAAGGTATCTTAATTTAGATATTAATTAAGTAATTGATTAATTAATTTGTTTATTAATTTATTAATTTATTTATTTATTTTACGTACCGATGACTAGTCCAGCTTTTTCAATCAGAACCGGATTGGCCGCTCCGGAATCCCTTGGAAACCTTGAAGTAAACTCATTTACCCGTTACCTGGTGCAAGGAATTGATTTTTCAATTTATTTTTTTGCTCACTATCCATTCAAAAGTGAAAGGAAAAATCAGCAGTCGAATGAAAGGCATGGGTATTCTCCAAAAAGACGGGAATTCATGTGATTTTGTTAACTAAACTTTGCTGGCCTACTTTCTTAAGTTGTAGGTTTTTCTTTAAGTGTTGGTACGCCATTTGATTTTTCACGGTTTAGATGCAAACGTCTATTGAACCCTTTTTTCTTCTACAAACTTATTTTGTGTGCAAATTGTCATTGTCAGTTAAAAACTCAAGGCTTGATTGACAACACCAGAGTTTTAAAAACGAGCAAGAAAATTCGTTCAACGAACAACCATTCCCTTTCCATTAAAGAAAGTCAGCATCAAAGGATAATTTTCTAGCAATAACGTAAAAAAGAAGAATAGCTTAAATCCAATGCCCTTAGATATTTCATACTCAGTCTTCCGCGTATTAATTTCTTGTATGAATTTCTTGTATCATTAATTTTCTTGTATTTTTCTTGTATTTTTTTTATTTTTGTATTTTTGATATTTTTGTCATTTTTACCAGGATTTGAACCCCCCAAGATAGTATGTGCGTCTGCCCTGGGAGTTGAAAACAGCAAGATACCAGATTCAGCAATGGTAGCGTCATCTCAACATAACCAATACTGGGGACCAGAGCGTGGGAGGCTTAACGAGCAGACTGAAGGTAATTAGACTTGATGCTTTCTGGGTAATCTAACATATCTAATATATACTTTGGGGTTTTAATGTCATAAAATCGATGGTACGACTTACCTGGAAATGACTAGACCGTAGGATTATTAGATTATCCCGTGTCCGCCTATTCTTGATTGCAGGTGTTTTCTGGGCACGCGCGAGTGTCACAATGTATATACCCAATCTGGAGCCGCCATGTTGGATCTGCAAACCGTACACGCTTCGCGAATACTGACTGTTCACTCGCCCAAAGTACCTATTGTTAGTAAAGTTAATCGGTTTGTCTATTGTTTGTCTGTCTTGTTATTGTCGGCAATGAGTCGTTTGTAAGGTGCAGGTAGACCGACGGACTAACAAAAGACGGATCGAAACGCACCAATCCCGTTTTACAGTCTTCATAGCCAATAACATCACGTCTCAACTGGCAGACGACCAATAACATCACGAGATTGTCGACCAATCAGTACAACGACCAGAGACGTATACCATCTACTGACGATTCACAGTTCACTTGACTCTGATGATGACTTTATTATTGTTGTCATTCTTCTTCTTCTTCTTCTTCTTCTTCTTCTTCTTCTTCTTCTTATTATTATTATTATTATTATTATTATTATATCCATAATAATCGCTTATGATTTAGAAAACACTATTTACAAGGCTAAAAAACGTTTAAAAAAAGGAAACCAAACGTTGTCGACTAATTAAGAAGATTATGAAGATGATAAAGATGACTTAATTAGTCGAAAACGTTTGGTTTTCCTGTTTTTAAACGTTTTTTAGCCTTGTAAATACTGTTTATTGTTATTATTATTATTATTATTATTATTATTATTAATTTTATTGCAATCTATTGATAAGAGTCACGAAATTGAAATTGCATTTTTTTCATTTTTTTTTTCTTGAGGGAGCTATGGAGGAGGATGGATTTCGCAGTACACTGATGACAAACAGTTTCTACAGATTGACTTGGGGAAGGTTACCAAAGTAACCAGGATCGCTCATCAAGGAAGAGCCGATGCAGGATGGTGGACAAAGACTTATACACTTTCTTACAGTAACGACGGGGCAAACTTCACATCATACAAAAATAGCGAGGTACATAAATGTGAATGAAAATACATCTCCTTTTTATGGTTTCTGGTCACGTGGCAGTCACCACAAATGACATTGCACCATGTAAATAAGTACGTTAGTAAGCAACAACAAACAACAAATGAACTTTCCTTTTATTCAACACCTGCTACTTATCTCGTTATATCTTGTAAACATAGTAACTGATTTCAAAAGATACGCATACTAGCTATTGAAAAGGGCAGGATTGTCTTATTGAGACATTATTGAGGCATTATTGAGGGAGGGGAGAAGTTCGCGGTATAAGATTGCTTTTAAGAACCGAAATGCGGAAAGGCCGAAATATATCACTAAGAAACTCGACGTACTGGAGGGTGGGTGGGTAAGTCGTACATCTCTGTGGTGCCTTACTCTCAAAGGAGATGTGTTTGGGCTAATTATTACAAAAAAAGCCCCAGGAGCATTAGACCCCGCCGTTTGTTTAGTACGTCCAAAAGGTGCAAAATATATTAAGGTGCAATATACTAAGGTGCAAAATATATTAAGGCCTCTCAAGATACGAGCCCAAACCTGTGTAGCGAAAGGGCCGACGAGTATTTGTTTGGCCGAGCAAAAGTCGGGGCTCTGGGGCAAGTCACCACCCAAAAAAACGGGTATTACTAGACCGCATCCTGACGGCGGGTAACAAGTTAAGTTTTTGAGTAGCCTGCGAGCAGGCTCTCTATTCGGGGGGCAACGCAACGTGAATTATTTTCTTACGTGAATTATTTTCTTCGAGAGCGCCGAAGGCGCGAGTTTCGGCGAGCGAAGCGAGCCGCTGGGCGAGCAAAGCGAGCCCGCGGTGAAAATTGAGAGCCTGCACGTATCCCATTGAATTTTGAATCCGGCGCGTTCGTCCACGAACGCAGCACTCTGATTGGTCAAAAATGACAGGCTCAATTAATATGAGTAATTAATATGCATATGGCTCAATTAATATGCATAAGTTCCTAATTTTTCGGGCGCAAGAATTACACACACGGCTCGACAAAGAAGACAATTTTACGAAATAAATAACAATGTTTTCGCACATCGTCGCCAATACTTGTCCGCGACTTCCATCGCGATTTGAAACTTCAAATAGATTTTCCGTGGACATTCGACCCGATTTTCCAGTTCCATATTTCACCAAAAAACTACAACTGCAGATACGGCAATGTCCACTTGCTTTGTTGACAACTTTTTTCGGAGTTAAAACGCGTTCTTCCGATCCTTCCATGAAGAGCCACAAAGATCTAGACAAAATCCCGGGAAAACTTCCACGTGCATCTTTCTGTCATGTTTGTTTATATTTTTCTCGTTCCCTATTGGCTAGTTATTTGACACCGGAAGCGTGGCGAGTTGTCAACAAGTTGTCACATTTCGAGGGGCCGGAATTGAAATTCAATGACTCACGTGCAGGCTCTCGTTTTTCACCGCGGGCTCGCTTCGCTCGCCTTCACTTCGTTCTCCGAAACTCGCGCCTTCGGCGCTCTCAAAGAAAATAATTCACGTTGCCCCCCCGAATAGAGAGCCTGCTCGCAGGCTAGTTTTTGAGTAGCAACATGTAAGGCAATGAGTTGAACTTTCCTTTTAAATTTAATGGTTAAGAATTTTCTTCCTTTTTAAAACATCAAGTACGCATATTTACCTATAATCTGACAAGTATTATGATTGTTCGCTTTTCAAAAGGTTCTGTATGGCAACACTGATTATAAAACTGCAGTGGGTCGTATCCTTGAGCCTCCTATCATTGCTAGATTCATCAAAATCAACGTCAAAACGTGGCAAGGATATCCCTCACTAAGAGTGGAGCTTTATGGATGCAATGAAGGTATGTGCAGTTTCTTAGTCTTATCTTTTTATTAACGATTTCAAAAAATACACCGTTTCTTGAGTAACCTTCTCCTTTAAGCAGTTATTAGTAGTAGTTAAGACGTAATTAGAACCCGAATTAGTTAATGAAGAGATGAGCCAAAAAAAATGAAAGAAAAACGCAATTTTTGCTTACGTATTTGTATGACTTTACACGTTTTAGGTTTTTCCACGCCCGCACCACCACAATGCATGGATGCCCTTGGAATGGAATCCGGAGACGTACCAGACTCAGCCATCACGGCCTCAAGCTCTTACAATGGCAACAGTTTGCCTCCCATTGGAAGACTTCACTTTCTTATGGCCGGCAGTGGTAAATATGGAAGCTGGATAGCGCAGACCAACAATGCATATCAGTGGTTCCAAGTTGATTTTGGAAGCTGGACTAAAATATCGGCCGTAGCGACCCAGGGAAGACAAGATGCCGACCAGTGGGTGAAAACATTTAGTCTTTCTTTCACTTACGATGGCGTCTTTTTTCAGACCGTTAACGACCAACACGGTTCAAAAAAGGTAACATATCAATACTCCATTTAAAACACAAATGTAAACTAAAGAACTAGCTTCCGCTAGTACTTTACCTGAGGCAAACTCCAGGAGTTTAGCCGAATTCAAAGCTACATTAGTTCTGTAGCTACAGTAGTTCTGTAACAATAGATTTGAAGTTGATTTTTGCAATGTTTTTAGAATTTTTATTGTCAAACACAGACGTACATAACAATAACGAGGTTTTTCCTATCCAGGACCACGGATGCTGGCTCCCCATTATTAAAATTAATTTTTTTTCAGATTTTTACCGCCAACTCCAACCGTTACACAGTAGTCAAGAATGTGCTGGGCAAACCGATTATAACACGTTACATCCGGATTCATCCTGAGTCATGGTATGGACACATATGCATGAGAACGGAGTTTTACGGCTGCAAAAAAGGTATCTTAATTTAGATATTAATTAATTAATTGATTAATTAATTTATTTATTTATTTATCTTATGTACCGATGACTAGTCCAGCTTTTTCAATCAGAACTGGATTGGCCGCTCCGGAATCCCTCGGAAACCTTGAAGTAAACTCATTTACCCGTTACCTGGTGCAAGGAATTGATTTTTCAATTTATTTTTTTGCTCACTATCCATTGAAAAGTGAAAGGAAAAATCAGCAGTCGAATGAAAGGCATGGGTATTCTCCAAAAAGACGGGAATTCATGTGATTTTGTTAACTAAACTTTGCTGGCCTACTTTCTTAAGTTGTAGGTTTTTCTTTAAGTGTTGGTACGCCATTTGATTTTTCACGGTTTAGATGCAAACGTCTTTTGAACCCTTTTTTTTTTCTATAAACTTATTTTGTGTGCAAATTGTCATTGCCAGTTATCAGTTAAAAACTCAAGGCTTGATTGACAACACCAGAGTTTTAAAAACGAGCAAGAAAACTCGTTCAACGAACAACCATTCCCTTTCCATTAAAGAAAGTCAGCATCAAAGGATAATTTTCTAGCAATAACTTAAAAAAGAAAAATAGCTTAA